>CM068375.1:347445404-347687904 GCA_034769895.1 Magicicada septendecula
ATTTTAATATCGTATTTGAGGTTAACTATTTTTAATTTTTTGTCTTTTGATTATTCTATAGGAATTAATATTATTCATAATGAACATCTTTGTATCTTGTATCATGACAATTCAAAGAACTCATGAAAATTGGTAATAATAATAACCAAAATTAACTTAACGAGATTTACAATATTATTGTATATTGTATCAGTGTTACCAGCCCTGAGCTGAAGGATTTTCAGAAAATAATTAATTTTGTTGTTGTTTTAAAAGTTTAATCATTGTTTTAAAAGGAATTCATTTCAATTTAACTGATGTTAATAAAATCCTAGATATCTTCCCTGTGAACAAAGCGTATTTATTTCTTTTAAAATAGGCACAAGTAACTTTCATTTAAGGAGCAATTGTTTCCCAAGGTGGCAGCAATATTTCTAGCGGCCAGTATTTAAATACTTAATTCAAGATTAAATATACCTATCATTTTATTTATTGTCTGTATGTTCATATCAAAGTGAATATTTTGTGTGTTATGTTATGACTTTACAGTGATATAGAGCCTATTGAGAAGATTGAAAACGTTCACCGATGGTAAGTGGGGAGGTAAACACATCAAGAGAACAGTTTTTACAGTCCTTTTAAACAAGCACATAAACATTATTTTAGTTCTAAATATTATTTAAAACAACAACAACACCATTCATCGTTATTTATATTACAAAGTGACGAACCCAACGTGGAATTTGAAGAGTATACCATATTATACAGTAATTATAAATATAAACTCTGCTACTATCATTTAATTATATTACAACGTGAGGTATATAGGAGAATACACAACAATTCTATCGTTGTATTGTTACAACATGGATAAATACGCTACATGTTTGAGTCTTTAAGCATAATTTTGTATATTTTAAATTTTTTGCACTTAAAATGTGCCTACCACAAACAACTTGTATCAATGTCCTCCTTGTGTGTGAGCACCCCTGACATGAAGAATACTGTCGTTACAAATTTATGCATACAAGACAACACATAAATAGCAAACCTACAGCTTATATATTATAGTAATAATATAGCTTAGATTAATGAATACACATAAGAACATAATTCATTTCAATATAATTTCTTAGTACCACTAATGGCGTAATACAAATATCTGTTTTGACAAATCTAGTCTACTTTATAATTTAGATCAATGACATCTACTTTCATTAATTATGTTTCAACTGAGATATTGGTTACTTAAATTTATCGTTCAGCTGCCACAGCGTTAAGCAGAAGGACGCTGTTGACTTCACAAACTGAAACACAATAAAATTAATGTGAAATTAGTAACCGAAAATAGGGAGGCACATAAATTATGCACACACACACACACACACACACACACACAAGTCAATTTTACACAATTTTACACAGCTTCTGGCATATGTCGATGACATTGACGTCATAAGTAGGTGTGAATCTGGCTTGAAGAAAGCCTTTCAAGAACTGGAGTTGTGCGCTAAGGCTATGGGCTTGGTTATAAACCAAAGCAAAACTAAATATATGGTTGTAGGTGCCAACTTTCGCGCCCTGTCCCTGCGCATTAATGATTACGAATTTGAAAAGTTCAAGGTTTTCCATATCTCGGGTTATATGTGGACTCTGGAAATGACTCCTCTACAGACATTGAAAAACGAATATTATCTGCTAATAGGTGTTACTACGAACTAGTGAAACATTTTAAATCAAAATTAATAATAAAGAGATAATAGCCACGCTCTACAAGACCTTGATCAGACCAGTTCTGATGTATGGCTCGGAATGCTGGGTGCTAAAAACACTAGATGAGCAGAAACTGGACGTGTTTGAGAGGAAGGTACTGAGGAGGATCTATGGCCCTGTGAAGGAAAACGAGATTTGGAGGTGACTGCATAATCGAAAGTTGTACGAAAGGTTTTTTTAAAGATCTTCCGGTCGTGAAATTCATACAAATTAACAGATTGCGTTGGGCCGGACATGTGCAGAGAATGGCGGAGGATAGAATCCCAAAAAAAAATCATGAATTATTTGCCGATGGGAAGGAGAAGGAGGGGAAGACCGCGTACAAGATTGCTGGACCAGGTTGGTAAGGAGGCATTGAGGCTGGGTGCAGGAAACTGGTGGACATTGGCCGGATGTAGAGACCAGTGGGGACGATTTCTTTTGGAGGCCAGAGTCCGGACTGGGCTTTAGCGCCGAGGATGTGTGTATGTATGTATGTTTATAATAATTTCAATTAATCAGTTTTCTGAAGAGTGTTTTCCATAATCTGTCTAATGTTATAAAAAATATTAATATAATAATTGTAGATGTTAATTAAGTATTATACAATTTTTTAAATAATAAATCGATTTAAAATCATGTATTACACTTATAGGACTATTTACCTGATTAAATTAATATGTAATGAGAAATATGTTTGCAGTTGCATTAAATAATCCATTGATACATTACTGAATAATAGCAGTAATCAACCCAAACTTTCATGAAGTTTCAATTTGGCTCAATATTTACAGCTTAAACAATACGGTAATATGGAAAAAAACATGGAGAATTGTAAAAAAACACCTGTACCATCGGAAATTAAAGTTTGTGTTTGGGAGATATTCTTAGAACAATTAAATTTGCGGTGTCTGGCTAATTCAGAAAAAAAATAGAATAAGAGGTTTATTTTATATTTCAACAAAACAATTTAATTCAGTACATACTAAAAGATATAAAAAATGGCAAATCTTAAATTAGTTTTGTAAAAAGGTAAAGGGCAGTGTTAAAATTAAATATAAATTATTATAGTTGATTTAATATTTATAATTTCTTTACTTCAAGATGTTATTTCCTTTATTGGGAACATGTTTCGGGACACTTATTGTTCCCATCCTCAGTCATCATAGTTTTTCTGTGTTGTTAAAACTATGATGGCTGAGGATGAGAACAATAAGTGTCCCGAAACGTGTTCCAAAAAAGGTAAAAACATCTTGAAGTAAAGAAATTATAAACAATAAATAAATTGTATATGCATCAAGAAATAGACTGTAACCAAAAAGTGTTTAAATTATTATAAATATGGATTAGCAAAAAAATTTGATGAAAATACAAATTTAAAGTTCAGATAAATTCTAATAATTTGAAGTTTTTTTATCTATCTGAACAAATATTCCCCAAGTTAAAGTGTAACATTTTCTGAGTGTAATTGGTTTTCTACTTGTTAAACTCTTATATTTAGTGATAGTATCCTCAAAACTGTTAGTCTCGTAAAACAAAATAATTCATGCGTATAAGAGACTAACCTAGTTTGCATTATCAGTAACATTTGAAACTAATTCATTAAAATGATTTAAAAATTTTATGACATATTAAATCACTCGTGTATAATTTGGACATGCTATGGACAAAATACTGAAAAATTTTATTTGCGAAATATTTCCTTTAATAATAAACAATAAGTTGCTGTTAAACATTTTGTTCCTTCATTATTAAAATAAAAATACACAGAATTATAAAATTGAATTATCAAAAAAATATTATAAAACTTATAATGCCCAGTTCCTTGGCATTTTGCTTTTATTTTGAACGCAAAAATACCAATAAATGTTTGTTAAACTCGTTACTCATAGAGTTCTCTTCTGTCTTTTAGAATTTGTCCCCTTTATTGTTATGTCTTTATAACAGGCAGAATCCTGGTCTGCCATTAAATGCTTTAGACAAAAAGCCGTAGTCGTAGGCGTAACTTCGCAATGGTTATTATTCGAGGCAAAAACCACGATTTTCTGCGTTGGAGTTTATACATGACACCTCTCCAATTACCACCCATTATGTAGCTATTGCAAATCACACATTATTATGTAATATACTTGTTTTTTTAATTTTGTACATACATATTCAAGACCTTTCTAGTATACAATTTTTAGTGAATAATTACAATTTTCATATATGTAGAAAGATAATTTTTATATTTTAAAAAACTCATCTTTTATCCAATTTTAACTTTATGTAACTTTCTAAAGAATTAACAGAAATTATAAGCAAAGACGTAAGTAAAAATAATATTTTGCCTCTTGTCAAATTGTTACTAGGTGCCCTTTCTAAAATGATTTAAAAAGCTAATCATTTTATCGAATTATTAAAATTTTTTGAAAATATAATATATTAAAACACGTGTTGCTTGAAGTAGACTAGGTTTAAAAGATTTCTTCAACTATTCAATAAATACGACAGTACATATTTAGGTAGCATGCTAAAAATTTTTCGAAGTAGCGTTGTTTTTTATTTGCAGTATCTATTGCATCAAACTCTTATTATTATTATAAGTAAATGCCCTGTAACGTAATTTGTAAGATACGTTAAAAAATAGTAAATGCAAATAAGGTGTCTGATCATTCAATTTGCTTAAACATTATTTTGTATAGAAAAAATATTATAATATCACTAATTTATATGAAATAATTAGTTTGTGTTACTAAAACAAACAATGAAATCAAATATAAATGAAAAATTTCCAATTAATTTTATTTACGTAACACAGTATAAAGGTTAAATATGCACATTTTGCGGACGAGAAATGCGATTGTAAAGAACTTCAATTTTGGTCAATTTTTATCCAAATTAAAGGTAGTACTTTTGTCCAACTTTCGTGGCAACTAGAAATTGCCTAAACAATAAACTGAAATTCTTGATATATTTTTGGAAAGTGTAGAGCTCTTAAGGTATTCTGAAAAATCAGTTTCCACCCCTTTACCCTTTTATTTAAGAGTATTTTCCTAAAACTTTTTTTGCGTAATGTTTAGTATCTTTAAGGTAGTAATTCTGATGACCTCCATAAATAAAATCTGTATTCTATTTTTAGAATAAAAACGTATTTTACCGAGTATATTTTATTATATTTGTGTACCTTTAAGTAATACTTAACACAAATCTATATATATATAACTCAAAATCTGAGGATTTATGGTTACTGAATACAAATCAACACAGTTACACCGACTGACGCCAAATTTTGAACAGGTAACTTTTGACACAAGGCGAAATATACTGTCTAACTTGGAATTTGATATTTTGCCCCGTTCGCACGATTTAGGCCTTTATAATTATCCCTTTTCGTTGACGCGTATAAAGATGTCATCAACACCATGGAGACCAGAATTAATTACCATAGTAACAAGTAAATAAACCAAAGCTATTTACCAGTTTCGGAACTGTACATGTACATTTATCCATTCCTCAGTACATTTTCGATGTTTTATATAATATGCGACTATATCGATATATTACGATGTGAAAAAGAAGAAGGGTACTAATTGTAAATTGTCCTATTACTTAATGAAAAGCAAAAATACGTGTTGTTTTCATTTGGGAGGTTAGGTGACAACGGTTTTTGGTTTGTAATTTACTGTTGAAATAAATAAAAGCCATGGTTGACGAAAACATAATGTTATACAATGCTTCTAACACAGTAACACTTAAAATAAAGAATTTAGCGTTTTTGATTTAACAGGTATTTTATAAACATCTTCAAAGGCTTTGTAAACGGGTACTTTTAAATATCCAAAGGCTGTTGCTCCAACATAATTATTTAGTACAAGTTAAAATAGTACAAGTGTTGAAAACAGCTTTAGAGAGAATTTGACTAATGAGTACAAAATTGTTATACGAGCTGACAGAACGCCATATAGACATAGACAATCTACAATTTTAAATTATAATAAAATACTTATTAAAAGTCCAATATTTGCGTGCAAAGCCGAGGGTAACAGCTAGTTAAAAATAATCTTTATTAATAGTTTATCAAAATTTACCGTCACGTATGTTTCCTTAGAAATATCAAAGTTTGGCGAACCAAACGCTGCAATAGCAATGGGATTCTGCGTAGATTCGAAAATAATCTTCAAACTGTTCTTTGTCTGTTTAGTTGCGTTGTACCAGTCACTGAAGTACCCTAACTGGGTTACTGCCTGGCTCTATAAATATAAACAATCAATACATTACGTTTAAGGTCAAATGCAAACAACTTCTATTATCAAATATTAATTGAATTTTACTTCTGAAAGTTACAAATTCCAATTGAGTCTCTATTACAAAATCAAAAACTCTATACAGTTAAGTAAATAGTAAAATCGGGCGATTAAAAATGTGGTTAATCCTAAATTTAAATTAGAAAAAGCTCTGCAAACTTTTAATGGACGGCGCGCTATCAAGTTGTCTATAAGCAGTTTACAGAATACAGAAATCATGAGGTCCGATTTCTCTGGGCCTCAAACGGGCATGGGCCGGACTCAGTGCTGCCCTTGTGGCACGTTGCCTTCCGGTTCCCTGGAAACGTTCCCTTGAACTAGTTTCAAGAATACGAATTGCTTACTCTTGAAATATTCAGAAAATGGTAGACGCTATACAAAGTACACATTTTATAGTCAATCTTATTTCATTGTTTTACATTCTTTGTACTGTGCAAACCAGCTTAGAGCCCCTGCAGAGCTTGTCAGTGTTAAGGCTTATGGTGGGTAACGTAATTTAGAATATTCCAGATGCCTCCACGCTTTTCAAATTGCTGCCCGATTGTTCTTAAGGCATTAACCTCCTCGAATATTTTACATTAGTGACGGCAGCAGTCGTCCATTTTAGTGATCCGGTTCAGACTCACTGGATTTTGTAATATTCGTTCCTTCGTTCATTGATACTTTAGGTCTGCACTAGCCAACGGACTACACCAACCGACTGGAGCTTAATCGTTTATTTTAAATACAGGATTTTGCACTAAATGATGGATAACAAAAAACAAATTTATTTTCCTGTACAAACAATAACAAGCTCAAGTATATTTATGAAATATAATCAGAACAACAAAATATTATTTTAAAATGAATTTATGTAACTCTAATCCTAATGTATGGAATGTATGTAATCTTTCCTAAAGTTTTGATTGTGAAATACGTAGTTATACCATCCTAATATTATCGTAGTTGCATAATTATCGTATATTGCGTATCACATAGTAATGATCCATTAACCATTTTTTTCAAAGTATTTTAATGTGTAATTTTCCAGCTCAGAATTAATTTTAAATACATATTACTCTTACATTTTTTAAATGTTGCGAATTTCGAATTTGAAAATTTAAGGTTTTTCTTTACAACAGAACAGACGCAAATAAATTCTGTATTCCAATCTAGCAAAATAATATCATACTTGTGGGTCGGGCCGGAACAGTGGTAACGTACGAGACTCAACGGCTGTGCTGAGGCAATGGGATCGAGTCAATATCACGACTCAATCTGCCTGTCCACCCTCTGTCCGTGTGGGACAAATAATACAACCGTATTGTCTGGAATGCCTAGGACGCTCACGTGTTAGGATGCACAGGACGCAACTTCCTCTCCTCATGAGGCTTGCCACTGCACGTGGTTATTTGATAGTTGATTTCATCACGTATGGTGGTGATGGAATGTAATTTGTGGTAGTGGGGCGCAAAAGGTTGCAGGCCTAATATTTTAAGAAATATCACATCTGTGTAGTGAATAATAAAATAAATATGTTTGGATGAAATAACTTTCTTATTATATAAAGTAGGCGTTAATAAATTCTTATCGTTAAAACGACGTATGCACTATGTGTAAATTAAATTTATAATACTTTATTAGAACGTTTAGAAATCCTTTGTACATAGGTTAACATGAAAAAATTCAGCATTTGAAAAAGACGTTTGTCATCATCACCCTCACAACTCAAGTCGCTTTGTCGTCTCCAAACATTATCTCTCGTCATCATCACCGCTCCAAGGACTATGCCCTACACCTGTTCCGGAACCCATCTCCTGGCTATACCGATATGTCTCTTTCCAGTACGGTGATAAGCCAAGGCAGCCACGGGTAGACGGATATCAGGCATGCGGTTCAAGTGTTTACACCATCTCCTTCTGTTGTCGTCAATCTTTTAGTGCAACGATACAATGTTTAATATCGCGTCTAATATCCTCGTTCCTTTTCCGAGCCAGGGGAGATCAACATCACACGATCCTCGGAAATCGGATGAAAAAGAATTTTAACTATTATATCTATAGGTGTGCTACACTTCAAATAAATGTCCTACAGCAGTCCTTGTTTAAACAAACTGTTCACTTCATTATTATGGCTACACGTTAATGACCACTCATTGCATGAGTCAGCCAACTAAAAGACTCGACTGTTGGTTCCGTGCGGCAAACTTTAATTAACCGAGAGCCGGTTCTTGTCTGATCTCAAAAACGTGACTTTCATTCGACACTAATAACCGTGCCACTAGTACTGGCTTTCAGAACTCCACATTGAAGAACAATGTGATGGCTTTCACGGAGACAATTCCATACCAAAAAAATTGTTCTGAGCAGTATAGTTCTGGAGCAAGTTTGCAATTCTGAAATTTTGAATATCTGGGCTTACATTACAAATAATGATGTGGTGAAAAGGCTGCACAACTTTGACGATAAGTGTAGGACCATCAGGAGAAGTCGAGTAAAGAAACACTCCTGTAATTCTACAGGACGATGACCATCCCTACTCTTCTCTATGGGTCTAAGAATTGGACTTTAACGAAATCTCAGACTTGTTGTGTTTAAACGGCCGAAATGAGATTGCCCATGCACGTGGCAGGATACGCTCTTCATGATCACAAAAGAAATGTTGATGTACATCAATAACTGAATATTATAAGTATACGTGACAGGATTGCCTAATATCGGCTAAAATGGTTGGAACATCTTAATTAAAGCGACTAATGAATTGTAAGCCAAAATGATATAGATGTTTGGGATGTCCGAAGAAACGTTAGAGTGACCGAAACGTTGGAGCTCTAGTCCATCTTTTGGACCGGAACAAACAATTATTAGTTTAATCCTTGCTGAAGTTGACGATGGTAATGACTAGTACCGGCTCTTTCATGAACGACCCATCACTATATTAAACACCGTCGGCGACCTTACCTGCTGAAAATAAAAAAAAAAACACAGATATAGAGGCAACCGTAGACAGCTGAGTCTGAAAACTAAAGTATGCGGTCATATCAGCACGTTATAGTAGACAGCCCTACATACCCGTACTTAGAGACAAATATTTAGACAAGTATTTAGGGGTATGTGTTGCAATTTAGTAATTATTTAATTTCGTTAACTTTCGTTATTTCTTGTGTATAACTCCCATTTTGCATTTGTGTTATTGTTTGTTGAATATCTACCTAAGTAAAACTGCTGCAACACGATTGTTTTACGGAAGTGTAAATAAATTTTGTGAGTAAAGATTTCTCTGGCTTCAGTAATTTTCTCCAGTGTTGTAAGACTACTATCCATTAGACCATCTTAACTTTGTATAGGCCTACTATAAAGAAGCCTAAAAAAAATCAAAAGCTTCAATTAACTTTACACACACGACTTACTTCGAACGATAAAATGCTTCCGAAGTGACACAGTGTGTAAAACATGAACATTGTGAAGAGGAAATAATACAGAAGGATCACATCCTGAATGACTCCATCCGCTTCTTCTGAATGCCCCTAAAAGTACAAACAATCATTACTCTGATGAACTTCTAACCATCCTAAACATACATAAAAGATATTTAAATTAAAAATTAAATTTTCATTAATATAACTTTTCTGTGAGTAATATCCGTGGTCAGCTCCCTCGGCTGCCGCCTTCAGAGCGGGAAAGAAGCACTCCTTGTCGCCAGTGTTGGGACAATATTTCCATCTACTTCCCCGCTTCAAAGATGGCTTCTGCCCAACCTGCCGAAACACTGGTAAGCCGTTATCACAGAACACTACCATCAATCTCGGAAACTGTAGACAATAACTAAAGCGACTAGGGCCACGGAACCCCATTAACGTAATATAAACGTTAATTTGCCGGGGTTTTTATAGGCCTACTAAGAACCACATGCCAATTTCAGTTCTTTATTCTTTGTTCTTTTCTTTTTCTCCAATATTCTTTCATCTTTTTACTGCGTCTCTTCTTCCTGTCTTCAGTCCACTTTAAACCTTCGTTTTCCTCTCTCCTACCCTGGACTCCTCCCATTTTAAACAATTTTTGGCCCGAAAAACTTCTCTTTTAATTGCTTCTTCTGCTTGTATATTACTTTCTTCTAAATCTTTTATCCAACTTTTTAACTTTTATCTTTTTTGGACTTCTTTAATCCAAGTTGATGTTGACTTCTTCCCCCACAGTGGGCCCTTACTGAGTGCTATTAATTTGCCGTTTATTAATTTACTTAACAAGGTTTACATTATTTTTAAGAGAAAAGAAGGTGCTTTACATTTAGTGCTTTACAGTCGTTTCAGACAACAGGAGGCATATATAAACTAGTGTAATGTAATCAGCATTTACGATACAGTGAAATTGGATCAATTGGAAGCTAACAATACCACATCATATTTTTCCAAAGAACGAATTAAGCAAGCAAAATGTAACTTGCATTCAAGTTTCAATTTGACTGTTACATTTTACTGATAGACGCAAACTTCAGCGGAAAATGTTTTTCCAAAAATATGTATTTGCAGCTTTGCAAATCAAATTGCCGGTTGGGTGACACCAGTAGAAGCAAGAAATCGTGCCAACCAACTGAACTGAAACTCCTGTTTAGATCAGTCCTGGAGGAATACTGATGGTTCGAAGACGGAGAGCGGAGTTGGTAGTACGTTTGTCATTGAGGGCGCCTTCACTTCTGGACATTGTACACTGCGGCAAGTGTATACACCTCCGAGCAGCACGCGGTGTGGCAGCCTCTTTATTTCTGTGAACACCAAGAGGTTTAAGGCAATTTGTTTTCTTTCCGGATTCACTGAGTTTTCTACCTCTGTCTTGGACAATCTGACCACAGTGGGCCCATTATTACAGCAGATAAAGGCGTTGTACCATGCGTTATGAAGACTTTGGTTTACATTTTACTTTTGTTTGGTGTCCGGGTCACGTAAGTATTGAAGGTAACGAAGAAGCTGACGCTGCAGAGAGGAACGCTGCGGACAGCCCACGAGTCGATGCGATTTCCATACAACTTGATGACTCAAAACTAGCTGCTACAAGCACCATTATTAATGTATAGCAGCAGATATAAAACACAAGGGAGTGCAAACTTTCTACCTTCCGCAAATGGCAAGCGCCAAGTGATCGCATGATCGCAGGCGTCGTGAACAAGTTTGCATCACGAGACTGCGCATTGGGCACAAGAACGTGACGTCTTCGTACCTCCTACAAGTACAATAACAACCCGTCTGCTCTTGTGGCGGAACTCTTACAGTGAAACACATAATTTTAGGGTGTAGAGATCTTGTGAAACTCAGGCAGAGACACCAGAGTGAAAGGTAAGCTGAAAGAATATCTCGGAAACGAACAGTTAGCGATAGACAGGACTTTGTCCTTCCTAAAAATAATTAGATTACTGTACAGGCTTTTAAAATGTCGTTTTGCGTCATAGTGTGTACGAGTTTTCACTTTCGATGAGTCGACTAAAATGTAGGTGAGAAGAAAACATCTGGTCGAGCGACGCTGCTGGTAGACGTCGTTGGGCTGAATATGCCGACCCCAAAACATAAGTATCGGTAAGGAGAACCATACATGACTTCCATGTTCTAAGATTTATATTTAAAATCATTTTCGAAATGAAATATTTCCATAGAAACTACTTCTTTCTACTTACTGCTGCAGCCTTAACCACAGTACTGTGGTCACTAACGTATACCACCACACGTTATCGCACTCGATTTTCGCTGATGATGGAAGTCGGTGGCACTGCCGAAACGTCTGGTTTTGCAGAAAACATTGGACTATGGCCAAACAGCCTGGGAAGGAATTTTAACAACAAACTACTTCTTTGTTGCCGATAACGTAGTACACATATAAAAAACTATCCCCTCCCCCTTCAACTATAATTACTAATTTTCATTTATAGAAAATTACCCCCACCCCGTTCAAATAGCCTCTTCATTTATAGATATTCCATCCACGTTTATACAGTGATTATTATGATCTTCTTATCAGGATACTTTATTTATCAAAATTAAGTTCTTTACTCTTGTTAAAACATATAACGTTGCAGGTAAACTACCCCTTTCCCTTAACCGATCTTCACCAAAATCAACAGACCTTGAACGCATTATAATTCAAGGCTGTATGCAAAACATTATTTGATTCTGTTTGAATTTGCGGCTGTTATTGTTTTCCATAGAAAAAATTCTACACATAGACACACAGACAGACACACACACAAACACTTTTCGAAAAATGACTTTTCTTCATGTCATGACCATACTTCCATTTCTTTATGGAACATAGAAGTAAAAAACAAAAATTAAGGAGTCTGGTACTAATTCATCCATAAAAGTCTACAAAATACGTTTTTTTAAATTTTAAACTGTTCAGTTTCATAAAATTGCAAACGAATACTGTTCTATGTTTTTAAAAATAGTTCCTACACTATTGTTTTTAATTTCATAAGCTAAATAATTTTTTTGTTGTATTTACTACAAATCGATTAACCACTACCATGGGTATATTTAAGTAAATCATTTCATTATGCGTTTATCAATTTTGACAACTCCTGGCCAATTCGCATCTTCTTTATCACCCACACTTGTTGAGTCTAATTTTCAAGAAAATCTTTTTTGTTTTTAAAGAACGTTAATGGCGTTTTTGCGGGTCAAACGCTTGATCAAGAGATTTTGTTTGTCTTCTTTTCTACAGTCCTGAGTATGTCGCATTCTTGAACATAGTTTAATTTGTAAATTTCTGTTGTTCTCTCATGGATACTGTAATAAAATATTAAAACAAACAGAAAGAACCTCTCTCTCTCTCTCTTTCAATTGGCGCTTCAGTTTTTGGAGAGCCTTGGTCTCCTGGACAATCCGCCTCCAGACGTCTCGATCCTCTGCTCGCAGTTTCCATCTTCGTACACCGAGTTTGCTCAAGCATCCTCAAGATCATCCGACCATCGTTTTCTTAGCCGACCCCTTCTTCTTTCACCAGACCTCCGTATAAAAATTGTCTTTAATGTGGATGTCTCTGATATTCTCTGCCTACCAGATTCCACATTTCTTAATGTCAGTGACGATATCTGGTTCTCCATAGATTTTCTGCATTCGTCCTTATTTTCCATGTTGCTTGGACGCTCACTGCACCAAATATCCTCCTGAGGACATTTCTTTCTCACCTGCGCAATTACTCTTCGTCTGTCACTGTCATTGTCGAAGATTCGGACCTGTACATGAACCACTGGCTTAAAAACTCTTTTGTAGAGCCGAATCTTGGGTGCTCTGCTTATGTTTTTACATTTAAATATACCTTGTAGGGAGAAGTAACATCTGTTACCAGCAGATATCTTTTCTTTTATTTCTTCTCCCATAATGTTGTCCTCAGTAACTAGTAAGTTTAGGTAAATTTTTCGACCTTTTAAAAATTGTGCCCTCCAATTACCAGGTGTGCTCTTCTCTCTAGCATTTTTCTGCCTGTTAATATGTATTTCGTCTTTTCTGTGATTACTTTTAGGCCTCAATTTGTTGCGGCCTACTCTAGACTCAATAAACCCTCTTATAGGTGTTTTTCACTTCTTGAGATAAGTACTGGGTTATTAGCATAAGCTGGACACCGCAGCATTCTCTTAAATATCGTGCCCCCTGGGTTTACAGCATTTGCCTTACCACTTTTTCGAGAGCCAAGTTAAACAGAATTGTAAAGAGTACATCTCTTTGTCTAAGCCACCTTTGAACATCAAATTCCTTTGTAAGCTCTCCTACCACTATCACCTTGCTCCGTGTTCCTTTCAGTGAAACAAACAATACCTACTAATTGAAAAACCTTCATGTAATCTGTCATAGTAATCTGTCATAGTAATGTCTGTTATAGGACTTTTGGTTTTGAAATAGGTTCACACTTTTATTTATTTTTGTTTCTTATTTTAAATTATTTTGATTTCGATTTGTTTAGATAACTTGTTGTTATTGCTTGCTGATGTCTTCAACAGTTGAAGTGTATAATATTATGGTATTAATATTGCTTGGTGATAAGATTGACATTTATTAAACAAATTCTTCATTATTATAGGCAAATTGAAACCTACTTTTCTTGTCAATACCAATTATTTTCTTCTTTATCTCTGGAGTTTGTTTATTTATATGGGTGGCTTTAACGAATTGTAATTCTTGAGTTTTCTCTTGGTTCATTGTGTATTCTATTTATATATTCCATTCTTTTATTCACATTGATTCCATACTAATGTTAAATGATTCCCCCTATATTAAAATGGTATTATGAATGAATATCGGCGTTGAGTGGCCCTTTTACGTCCAATTGCTCATCCGAACATTTACATACCTGGTACAGTGCACTTTGGCTGCTGCCCATAAAATAATTCTAGAGTGGTGCCTTAGCTTTCTTCACTCTATAAATAAAAATAATTAAAAATCTTACATCATTATACACACCATTGGAATCTTTTATCTTCTGAATATTTTTTCTTATTCTACATTGCCTTCCAATAACTCCATTTATTTATTATATTCAATATTACTGTTGGTATATATCTTAAGTAGATTTCTTTCTCTTTTATATAACTTCACTTCAGAGTGCTATGATTTATTAGCCTTAATGTCATTCACCTTTGTTATTCAATACCTCTTGTAATATAGTAGTTTTAATTATCCTTCTATTATTCTATCTGTTTTTATACTGCAACTCTTCTTCAGCAAGTTCATTTTCTAATTAGCTTATTAAATTTTTCTTAGGCTTTTGTCATTAATATTGTGCTCCATTATTATTATTATATTACTATATATATTATTTATTCTTTATTTAAATATATGCGCTTATTTCTATTAGAATTTTGTTGTCGTTACAATGTCTTCCATGTTCTAAGATTTATATTTAAAATCATTTTCGAAATGAAATATTTCCATAGAAACTACTTCTTTCTACTTACTGCTGCAGCCTTAACCACAGTACTGTGGTCACTTACGTATACCACCTCACGTTATCGCACTCGATTTTCACTGATGATGAAAGTCGATGGCACTGCCGAAACGTCTGGTTTTGCAGAAAATATTGGACTATGGCCAAACAGACTGGGAAGGAATTTTAACAACAAATTACTTCTCTGTTGCCGATAACGTAGTAAACATATAAAAAATTATCCCCTCCCCCTTCAACTATAATTTTCATTGTCTCTGATATCCACAACTATAATGTCTCTGATATTCTCTGCCTACCAGATTCTACATTTCTTAATGTCAGTGATGATATCTGGTTCTCCATAGATTTTCTGCATTCGTCCTTATTTTCCATGTTGCTTGGACGCTCACTGCACCAAATATCCTCCTGAGGACATTTCTTTCTCACCTGCGCAATTACTCTTCGTCTGTCACTGTCATTGTCCAAGATTCGGACCTGTACATGAACCACTGGCTTAAAAACTCTTTTGTAGAGCCGAATCTTGGGTGCTCTGCTTATGTTTTTACATTTAAATATACCTTGTAGGGAGAAGTAACATCTGTTACCAGCAGATATCTTTTCTTTTATTTCTTCTCCCATAATGTTGTCCTCAGTAACTAGTAAGTTTAGGTAAATTTTTCGACCTTTTAAAAATTGTGCCCTCCAATTACCAGGTGTGCTCTTCTCTCTAGCATTTTTCTGCCTGTTAATATGTATTTCGTCTTTTCTGTGATTACTTTTAGGCCTCAATTTGTTGCGGCCTACTCTAGACTCAATAAACCCTCTTATAGGTGTTTTTCACTTCTTGAGATAAGTACTGGGTTATTAGCATAAGCTGGACACCGCAGCATTCTCTTAAATATCGTGCCCCCTGGGTTTACAGGCATTTGCCTTACCACTTTTTCGAGAGCCAAGTTAAACAGAATTGTAAAGAGTACATCTCTTTGTCTAAGCCACCTTTGAACGTCAAATTCCTTTGTAAGCTCTCCTACCACTATCACCTTGCTCCGTGTTCCTTTCAGTGAAACAAACAATACCTACTAATTGAAAAACCTCCATGACAAAACTTTTTATTACAAAAAACGACAACGCATGACTGCATACCTAGCACTATTTTTATTTTAAAACTAATGCCGTGAACGGATCTAGTAATAGGATAAAACGTAGGTAAGCTATACAACGTAAGAAACGGCAAATAATAGTATTAAGAGCCTTTTACTTGATCCAAAGCAAAGAGTAAAAATCAAAACAAAATTTTTAGAATCAATTATTTTTTATTCCTTATTTTATAAAAAAAGTTATATGAATTTTCTGCAAGTCTAATTTGTATACAAAATTAACCAGTACAATAATCGTTGTATAAAAATATAAGCTAATGCCTAGACCATTTTGAATTAACGTTGGGATAAGGTACTTACTCTAAGGCTAGTGAATCCTGCCGCAGCTATGGACACTGTGAGGCTGACCATGTACAGGGCTAGAGTAAGACTGTACGTGCGCGTGATCTTCCTGCCCAATCTGTGTACAGAAAAATGTACACCGTTAAACTTGACAAACGAACACAGGGATTCCACCCAAGTCAGGCTGAAGCAAGGTGAAAATCCAACTATGGTACATCGGGTGGGCTATCCATCAGCTCTGGCCCTACTGATGAGCGAAAATACAATGCAAAATTAAAAATAAAGTCTAGTCAGTAAGTTGCGTAAAGAAACAAGTTATTCTGTAAAGGTGAGATCGGGATAAATTGATTACAATAAATATAAAAATTGGTGATATTGTCACAGTGTATAAACAATAAAAGATGTGCAAATTTATATACAATATGTATTTAAAATATACCCAATAAATCAATTTGAAAATCTTTTTTTAAAACGGCACAGCAGCAACCATATCTTTTCGTATCTCACAGGTAGCAAAGTCTTAAAAAACGATTTATTGAATTAGTTTAATAATTTAAATTAAGACAGTGGAAAAGTGTAGTAAAAATTTGTGAAGCAATTGTATAAATTATTACGCAACGGAACATTCTCGGATAATGGAGTGTGTTGTTCTACGTTTTCCTCAGCTATCTCAGCAGAGCTCAGCTGTAATTTTTGTCTGCGTACATATTGCTAATTTGAGAAGAAAGACAATTACGTGACACTTATCATGTGTTAACAATCGAGGCTATTTCAGACCGCAGCGGTCCGCGTACTGTGTTCAAGGCCACAGACACGACACTGTTTCTAGTGGATTCGAGAACGCCTGTAAGAGGCAATTGTTTAACACGTCGTCCAAAAAGTGACAGATTATTCTGGCATTTCGTCGGGGTATAAATAAAAGCATCCAGCGACGGGTCAGTTTAGTTTACTTCGGACGGTTACTCAGTACGTCTCAAATGGTGTACTAGTGAAAAGTGATTATTGTGTGGGACTCTATTAGTTGACATTATTATTAGTGTGGACAAATTAAATTGAATTATTGTTTGATTACAAACTTTTAATTGTTGTTAATTAATTGGTGACTTAATTGGTGTCTGTAATTTTGTTTCCACTGTACCATACAACGATCAATGAGACCGTCGTAACAATATATTTCTGTGTGCTCCTGTGAGTGCGCGTGTGCTGTACTGTATGTATTTAGCCTAAATGCTTAAATTGTATGACTTTAATTTTCGTATGTTTTAAACAATTTTGTGAGTATGCAAATACTGTATAACACCACGTTTTAAAGTCTAGTTTGACACAAATTGCTGTGCTAGTAAGCTGAAAGTTTAACACTTAGAACAGTGTTTTCGTATACACAGTAATTAACGAAGGCACGCAGGGAAGCAACAGGCACGACAATCTGTGTTCTTTACCTCTGTTAATATGATACTAACAAAGTCGCGACGTACAGACAGTGATGAAAAGTTTGTTAGATTTAAGTCAAGTATTGTTGGATTATGAACTGGGAACAAACCTTGAAGTTATATGTTTGGAGCATATGTGATCGCGGAACTTGGGCAATACTAAAGCTGACAGACAATTTATAGTAGCATTCAAAATATATGCTGCTGTAGAAAAAAAGTTAACAATGAAATCTGTTGACAAAATAAGATTTTCTGAGATTAATGGGAGAAAAGAGTATTTTGTAGATAGCTGTATCGTTAAGAACAGTCAGGTTGGTAGGGCATTATTTGAGCCACCCAGGTTTAATTTTGGAGGGCGCAGTGTACAAAAAACTTGCAATGATCGACAGAAATTAGTCTATCTGAGACTAATTTGTAATGATGTAGAATGTTCTATGTCTGAAGATATCGGCTAGGAGAGGACATGAAAAGAACTTAGGTATACATGTATTTACTTACGTGATGACCTCCTGGTGCAGAGTTGCCCAGTGTCTGAGTTTTGTCTCCTGAGAGATCAACACATTCTGTGCGGACTGTTGACGTCTGACCCGTTGCAACCTATTACCCCATTTGTTGTCTCTACCTAGTGACTTCTTTTCGCCATTAACACGTGTGTTAATAAACACGTTTTCTAACGTACCTTTCAAATGGCGAAGGTACTGAACTTCCAGTTGTACGTAAGACAGGAAGAGAAAGTCCGTGGCCAGCATTCTACACGACGCTATGGTTATTCCAAACACTTCAACGACAAACGCCATCTCCAAGTACGGAGACCTGTTGTACTCAAACGGCAAATACAGTGGGAACGCCAACTTCGTGTTGTCACCGAAACCCATCCAGGTGGAACTCTTGACGTAGGACGGTATCACGTATGACGCAGCAGCAAAGTAGCAGATAACTATCGTGTACACTGTGATAACGCGGAATACTTTGAATCTGGAGCGGAACTTGCTTTCAAACGTTCCGTCAAAATCCAACGGGTCCTCGACGCACTTTCGGTATATCCTGCCGGTGGACTCTGATAGTTCCTTGAAGTCTTCGCGCTGCGTGACGATGGTAAGACCGACGACTGTGACGTACACCAGTGCGCTGGTACAGACGCCGCTGCGGCAGATCTGTTCGAAAGTGACGCCGGGCACGAAGAAGATGCCCCCTACGAAGGCCACCGTGCACAATACAGCTATGACATTTACAATGAACAAGTAGACAGTCGCGTAGTTTTGATAATGCTTGTCGCTGAACGGTAGGGTAGGTGCCGAGAATCCAACCAGGAAGTGACAAAGAATAATGTCCCTGTGGATTGTATAGAATGTGTCTGACATTGTATCTAACAACGTCGACAACACTAATATATGAAATACTAAAATTAACGTTACAGAACAGACTTAATTGGATGTAAGGAATACGTAACTAATGTTTTGAATATACAGGCAAAATAAATAATTTAATAAAAGTATGTTATATTAAAAGAATCAGAAAGTAAAATGTATATATATTACAATGGCTTAAACGCTTAAACAATGGCTTATTATTAGCACAACAAGAAAACGTAGTAAGATCGTCGAACAGAGAATAAATAGTACGAACAAAGCTTTGGTAAAAAACGAAAAGCAATGGAATGTTTGATCGAAAAAAACAATGAATCTGAGTTACTTCTCTTGCTTAATATGGTTGTTTAGCAATATTTTAAAATTTTTTTAAATAAAGAAATCATTTAAAAATTAGTTCAAAATATAATCGTTTTGCAATATTTTGAAATTTTTAATTTAAATAAATTGTTTGAAAATTATTTTTTGAATACGTCATAGTAAATCAATTTTTACAGAAAGTTTGCTATACTAGTGTTATAATAATATAAAGCACAAAACAAAAAAGCAACAATCCCTGTCAACACTGGAGTATAAATAGGAAAAATGGTGCTGTCGACTGTTATAAAACTTTTTGTTGCCTGACACTGTTTTTCAAGTTGTACACCACTTTAAAAAAAAAATTATTTTTCCACGAATTAGCCAAAATGTTCTGCAACACTAACTTACAAACGTTCAGCTCACACTAAAACGTTATTTCTTCATGCAACAACTCAGAGATTTAATGACTCGGAGATAAACAATTTCAGTGTAAATTGCAATTTAAAATATTCACTTCGTAGCGTAGTCAAACCGCTGTAATTAGGTCTAATACAAAGTGTGATACAAATAATTTATTGACTCAGACTGTTGCACAATCACAGCTGGTGTTGGTAAGTAGTTAGTAAGTGTTGTTTACTCTTGAATAGAATGTAATAGGAAATCAATAGCACAAAATGAGTACTTCAGTATTTTTAGTGAATTTACAAAGAAGTCGTAATATCAGAGAAGAATGTCTCACGTAATCACAGAATGTGGTGACTAGAACCAATTATTTTGTAATTTTCTACACTTTTGTTGACAACTTCAATTACTTTAAAGGCTTGTTTCTTTATTTACTCTCTCTTGCTAAACTGACAATTTTTACTGAGATAAGCTTTGTTAAAAGCAGTAATTCATGCTTTAAACAAATTACGATTGGATTAAGAAAGTTGTGTTAGTGGCTATAATCACAAACAGAATTAACACTCTTGCACACCACTATAGAAAAATTATTCCGAGTAACGCTTTTAAGCTTCACAGCTCATGGTAAAGCTTGAGCTTACCATTTCCAAGCTGTGAATCTTGAAAGCGCTAATCGGAACAAGTTTTCCATATTCGCGTGCAACAGTGTTAATTCTAATGATAATGTGATATATTTTATACTTACACTTATTGTTTTTTATTAATGGTACCTATAATTCAATTTTTTATTTTTTGTATTCTTTTTTTATAGCCTAAAGGTACGATATAATGTTATTATTTATATTCTTAAAGCGATCGATTTCGGTCACAGACCATCGTCAGGTTATATAGCACATTTGTGTTCCGATGGTCACATAACCTGACGACGGTCTGTGACCGAATCGATCGCTTTAAGAATATAAATAATAACATTATATGGTACCTTTAGGCTATATAAAAAGAATACAAAAAATAAAATAAAAAAGTGTTAATTCTGTTTAAAATTAGGATTGTATTAAAGAAATATTTTTTAGTAGAATTTTATTGGTGCGTTATTTAATTAAAATTTAAATCTTTTGCTTTTTCCTTGAAAATATTCTTACGAGGATAGTACAGATTCTTATCAACAAACAGTAGACTTTAGGGTAATCGATGCTTGCATTTTTTATTAACACCTTGTTAAAACATTGACACACCCATGTTATGTAATAATTATTCTCTTTGCTATAAGAATCTCTAGTATGCTTAGTTATTACGATAATAAAAGCTAACAAATGATAAATAAATTACAGTAGTCTGCAACACAAATAAACAGTTAAGTATTTGCATTAATAGAGCTAATATTACCCTCTTGCCCACCACAATGATATCAAAGTACAATCTATGCCACAAACTTCCAAACTCTATTGGGCTCAGCTGTCGTGGCTAAGAGTAATTTGTGTATTAGCTAATGTCGCCTCTCTAAGTTACCGTTAGCAACAACTTTCCATGCGTCTTAAGAGCAGCATCTTGGAACGAAGAAACCCCAACTTGTCTTTGCCACACTTTTTGAAGGCATCCGTAATATTGCGTCATCCTACTCATCATCCTGCTCATTGTCCAATATGAACTAACGTTGTGTAAGCTTTCACGTGCAATGTATGTCACGATGGCATAGAAATAAACTTAATATACCCAAAATAAAAATTGGTACATATTCATCGCTTGATTTTGCTTTGTTATCCACTAACTAAAAATCTAGCCTCTTCTAAGAAACGAAGTTCAAATAATCTACAGTATACTAGTTAAAGAGGGTTGTATGCTGCTCGAAAAGAACATTTAATATCGTAGTTTGGCCTAATAGATAGGGATCTTAATTAAACAACTTAATTATTTTGATAAAATTCAAGTGTCAGCGAATTCAAAGAACAAATAACTTGGGAACATTCAAGTAAAAATTGTATAGAAAATGTTTACCTTAGACTGATAGTGCGATGGAAACCAATTTTTGCTATTTGTAATTGTCTTCCTCTATTTACCTTTCAAGTGTTAAGGTCTCCAACAATCGAACCGCCGTGTGGTCCAGGAGTCTGAACACAACACGTAACTTGTGGGTGTACCGTCTCACTACATGATAGTCGTTAAAATCCATTTTTAAAAAACCATAAAATGTCAACATTATGCCTAAAAATGAAATTGCAACAAGAATGTAAAATCATTGTAAATGCATGTACAAAATTTTCTCCAAATAACCAAACGTTAGTCTGTAGGTTTTATGAATACAAAAATGTTGCTAGAGAGTTATCATAAATTTAAAATTTTGAACATTCATAATAAAGAATTTAAATTGCGTCAAAATTTATCTTTATTTTAAATTGAACGTACCCATTGCTAAACTAATAGTCATTTAAGATTTTTCAATGTGGTGTGTGCAAATTCAATGTCAAAAATTTATCACAAGATAAAATTAATGCTTTTTAAAATGGCAGATTCTAAATAAAGGCTTAAAATTTTGCTATTTAATAAATTGGTTCAATAATTAATTCTAATCGATTTAATAAATTGACTTAAATATAATCAATAGATAACTACTACAATAATTACTGATAGAAAGTGGTAACGGTGATGGAATGGACAAATTAATTTATATGGACGTGAATCAATTTACAGCATTTCTGTGAAAGGTGGTAACAAATAAAAAGATTAGTCTATTTTGACTTTTTAAAAAGCCACGAATTATTAAGCCAATGTCAGTAATTTAAAAAATCAATACGGCAACTTTGGTGTCTCCAACTGCTAACTTTTCTTGGCGTTTTCTACATAACTGAAAACATAATATGCTGTTAAATGCAATGTTTTAAAAGTATGCTATAAAAGCTAAGAATTTGCTAATTTCATTAGAAATTGGAAATTCCTGTTTAGATTATTACTAGTCCTACATTTTAGAAGACAACTTTTGACTATATGCACATACAATTTATAATATTAATGTTTATTCCAAGTCTGATAAAATCGTTAAAATCTTTTATTGCTCAAGTTCCTAAAGCCTTTATTATTGACGGATCGGAACAAAGTTTTTTGGAATTATTCAAAATAAATTTTCGATTATCGTTTCGAAACGGACTTTTAAAATTTTTAATGCATAGATGACGACAGAACTTCCCCTTATTTGATATTTGATGCTGCTTTAGCAAAATATGTTAAACAATGTTTAAGAGTTACACTCTTTCGGTTCGCTATTGTTTTTGTGTCGTTAACTTTAGGCTGTCACCCCGCACACGCAGCCAAACGTTTCTCCTAATATTTTTTTTTTAAATATTACTTTGGCTAACATTTATGAATTCATAAACTACTATAATCTGTTTAAATAGTTTTTATGCTTATACCACAATTCTAAAATGTAAACCATTCAATTTTCATGTTGTGTTGGCTACCATTAATGTTGGCTGCAATTTGTGGGAAACGTTTCCTATACTTATGCCTTAAAAACAAAAAGGAAATCCTAAAGAAAAGCACGAGTAAGTAAAAAGTAAGTAAGTAAAAACACGAGGTTTTGGAGGCGGCCAGCTAGAAAAACTAGAAGAAACTGAATTAGAAATGTGCCTATTTGAAATATTTTTCACCCGACATCAGTAGCAGAAATAGTGGAGGAAACAGAACTGCAATGGTCTGCCTGTTTCGTGAGGATAGACGAAAGGTACACTGAATTTCATCACGGAAAAGTGTCAAGCAGTAGGTGGGAGGAGGTGAGGAAGCCCAACATTCGAGTAAATAGATTAAGTAGAAAAGGTGACTACTGAAAGAATAAAAGTCTTTTGAGAAAATAAACGCCTGGTCCATGGTACAATAGATATTAGAAAGTGGCTGACGGACTCCAACGCTTCACGGCAAAAGGGGTCGGTTAAGAACGAAAGAAAACAAATTTTGTAAGATCAATATTCAAAAATTCCTTTGTAAATATTTAGAAAGTTATTCATGGGTTTTGTAAATAATTTGCTTGAATCGGTTCTTAATTGAGTTTTGGGAAAATAAAAATAAACAATACAATTCTGCCGACTGATGCCTGTTGACAAATTTGTTTGAGTGTAAAGTAATCTGCTACTAATTGCGCTTACCGTTACATTAAATCAAACAATAATTGCACGCTTGTTTTTTTCTGAAAGTGGAACATACAATATCTTAATAATCTTTTAATTACCTACAAGAGAATAAGCTACTGTAAATCGGAATGAAAGTAACACAAAGTAATCTATTTTTAAATGGCGTATAAATTGTTGTCCTTTTTTGTAGCTACACCGACACTATAAATTGTTCCGTTAACAACAACGTAATTTAGGTCACTAGCATACTGCACTGCATATATCTACGTCGCCAACCCCAAATCTGTAAATAAATCAGAAATCTATATTTCTGTTTATTAGAATTTTTAATAATACCCTACATTTGTGACTTACTATTTAAACTGCAGTATTAAGAAATTTTCAGTAACTTTTATTTTCGACTACAACAGTTACAGCTTACGGTGTAAATCATTTCCACGTAGCTCGCTTATAACATATCATATGTTTAAAGCTGTTTAAGATATTTCATTATATTACCGTATAAGGAAACATTTTACAGTACGGTGCGTGTAAGTAATAATTATTGTATTATTGTAATACTTATATATCGTATTATTGTAATACTTATATATCGTATTATTGTAATACTTATATATCGTATTATTGTATTATATTATACTGTATTATTGTAATAACTATAATTATTGTAATACATAACTATTGAAGGAGATGTAAATAGTCATCAGTAATAAAATTATTAGATTATCCATTTTATCTTGAGAACAATATTATTTATAAGTATGCTACATATTTTTACACCAAATTATCGAAATCAAATATTTTTACGTAAGTACTTACTTACTTACTAGCCAACGCCCACCCTTGGCTGTTGGGCCATTAGGCGGCGCGCTGATGTAAGTCAAAATCACAAGGTTATGAAAGATACGAATCTTTATTTCATAAGCCTGTTTGCATTGTTTGTGAAGCTAACAACTAAATGAGTCAGAACAATCTAGGAAAAGTGTTCAGCATAGCAACTTAAAATATTACATAATGAAGTTTTATAAAAATAGATATAACTGTATTTATTTAGAAACAGAAACGTTTTTCAATATATTAATGAGAACAGTAATAATAACTGGAAGAACAAGATATTAAAAAGTGTAAATACACACTAAAGAAAAAGTGGTACTATGTGGTAACAAGTAGAAATATTTTTTTTTATAATTTCTCTGAAAGCTTTGAATGCTTACATTTATTAGAGAGTATTCAAAAAGTATTTACAGTTAACAACGCTAATACTTTCTTGGTACGTGTTTTTGTGTAAGTGAAACCATATTAGTTTCTTCTTTATAGAAAAGAAGATAAATACATCTTCTAGGTTTTCATAAATTAAATTCTCAAGGCTAGAACAAAATATGTAAATTGTAAAAATGTATTAAACTCTAAAGCTTTTATTTATGTAGACGTTTACTCAACACTTTGATTTCCATTAATTAACAAAAAACCGTCTGCGCATTTCAATTACCGACTACCAATTTCCACTTTTCTAATTTTATCTGCAATTGCAAACTTATTCAATTCTACAGTCCCATGCTTCTTTTACTCCATTCATCAAAATATCACTTCTCCTCCCTTCACCCGATAATCAGAGCATCACTACCTTTGACAATCTCCTCCGTTTCTCTTTTCCTCACATTTCCTCACAATGTCGTCTTCCAAGTTTCTACTAGTTTTGTTTTTTCCTCACATTTCCTCACAATGTCGCCTTCCAAGTTTCTACTATATCATTTTCAACATTCATCACTTTTTATATCACATAATTCCATATTCTCGACTTACTTGCATCCCTCAGTTTTCCCTATCATCTTTTATCCAACGTCCACATTTCCGCTCTGAAAAGAAGAAAACTGTTTAATAATGATTTGTGCATAACTGCTTCAGTTCTGGCCATAATATTACAACTTCACGACCGTGAATTTCTTACTTAACATACATGCCTATCTATTACGGCTTTTCAAAATCTGTCCTGTTGTATCACCGAATCCTAATAAGGAAAACTGTTACATTTTAGATAAAAGTTTGGGATTTTATAATATAAGGTTCTTCTCCTTCTTCTTCTTCTTCTTCTTCTTCTTCTTCTTCTTCTTCTTCTTCTTCTTCTTCTTCTTCTTCTTCTTCTTCTTCTTCTTCTTCTTCTTCTTCTTCTTCATCTTTCTCTGCTCCTTTTTCTTCTTCTTGTTCTTTTCCTTCTTCTTCTGTTCAAGGATTAGGTTATGTAAACCTGTCCCGACACCCATCTCATTCTCGAACGACCCACGTCTCTTCTACCATGGCTTTACAGTTCAGTGCCGCTTTCAGCAATCGGTCCTCTGACATCCTTTGCAGACGATCCCATCATTTTCTTCTGTAAACTGAAATAATTTCATTTATGTTCTTTACTTCGAGTTCTGCTCTGATATCCTCATTCCATATTCTATCTTGCAATGTATTATTTAAAGTATTTCGAAGAAACTGCATTTCAGCACTCTGAATCTTGCCCCACTCCTTTTTCGTCATGATCCACGCCTTGCTCGCATATGTTAATTAACATTATAATATCCTAATTCATATTTTTACTCGACTTATAAATACAGTACAGTGTGAAACAACGAAAAAAAAGCAGTTTTGCCTTGGGCAAAAAACGCAAAACTGTAACCTAGCTCACAGTTGATAATTTGAAAAAGAAAAATGAAAAATTAATTGTGTAACCATGATTCAGACAACAGAGCATACAATTACATACCAAACAGAGCATTACATTACACTACATTCTGCAGAGCTGTAAAACATGCAAGGAAATACAGCGATATAGGCCCTATTTGTGTGTGTGTGTGTGTGTGTGTGTGTGTGTGTGTGTGTGTGTGTGTGTGTGTGTGTGTGTGTGTGTGTGTGTGTGTGTGTGTGTGTGTGTGTGTGTGTGTGTGTGTGTGTGTGTGTGTGTGTGTGTGTGTGTGTGTGTGTGTGTGTGTGTGTGTGTGTGTGTGTGTGTGTGTGTGTGTGTGTGTGTGTGTGTGTGTGTGTTGCCACACTGAGGGAATAGACAGTACCGCATTGCTGAGTGATTACGTGACGCCTTGCACGTACGTATATTTACGCGGTAGATTTACGTAACGTTCTGTGTTCCAGTTACCCCTGCCAGACGTTATTGAACTACTCTACCGACATCGGGGCTCGCTTTCTCACTATTAGTGCAAGCCGGCGCAGGAAGTATAAATACTGGATTTCGAAGCGACCAAGTTCAGCTCATACCTGACGATATTAAAGGCGGTTTGGTGTTATTGTTGCGGTTAAGTGCAAAGTAATAACTGTGTTAGTTACTACGAAACTGTAATAAGGTGACATTTATTGTTGTTTATTGGGCACATTTATTTGCATTAATGTAGGATATAAGAGTGCGTTTGTTGATATCTAACAGTTGTTTGCGTCTAAATAAAGATTTTTATTAGCGTTGTCTCAGTGATTATTGGTGTCAGTTATTCGGTTTCCACTGTACAGCATGACAATCCCTGAGACCTTGTAAGGAATATATATACTAATTTGTATTAAAATAAATAAATCATTTCGTTTATCTTCTTCTCCTCTTTAAGGATTAGGTTATATAAACCAGTTCCAGCACCCACCTCATCCTCGGACTACTCACTTCTCTGTAAGGATTAGGTTATATAAACTAGTTCCAGCACCCATCTCATCCTTGAACTACCCACGTCTCTGTAATCCTCCTTCGGACGACCCCATTTTGTAGTCGTTTCTGTCATCCTTTGCAGATAATCCCACCATTGTCTTCTGTAAATTGAAATAATTTCATTTATGTCCTTTACTTCGAGTTCTGCTTTGATATCCTCATTCCTTATCATTTCAACGCTCTGAATCTTGCCGCATCCCTTTCTTGTCATGACCCACGCCTCACTTGCATATGTCAATGTAGGTATTGCAATTCCCTTATAAAATTTAATCCTTGTGCTGTATCTTGTTGTATTTCTATCATTTCTGTGGATCGATCATATTCAAATTCATAGCTTACTGCTCAGCCGAGAGATTTAAAACGGCTCACTTGTTCTAAAGTGCTGTTGTTTATTACTATCTTAGTCCTCACTGGATATTTACCTTTAAAGGCCATAGTTTTGTCTCTTAATTACATTTATTAATAATCTTAACTAACAAGATTTAATATAATTAGGCCAACTTGGCAGAATAAAAGTACAAACGTTGTGTGTCGTGGCCGGATTCAGGATACAACTCATGTCAGTACAACTCTTCCGGTTCAAGGAACAACAGTTTCCAGAAAATTTTAAATTATACGCTTAAATAGATCTAAGTAATAATCTAAGTTGATCGAACATTCCCTAATTGTAAGGAGTTAGTAAGTTATTATTACTTGTCAATTTTTATTTTTAATATCTTAGCTCAGTTGGTAGACACAATCCAAAATACAACATTTAAAAAATTTCTTTCACATGTATTTGTTGTTAGTATGAACGTCTGTCCTAAACACTTCTTGAACAAAGAACAGAATGGCTAGAGTGCAGATACATAAATACAGACCATGAGTTTCAATATCTCCTGTTACATTCAAGACAAATGCTCATACGAAACAAAAGTGGCTCAAGGAACAACACATTCCCCTACGAAAAATAATGAAATTTCTTGATTTTAACGCTTTCAAATATGACATTTAATTGGTGGCATTTATTCTGTCATTCACAAGTTTATCTTCAATCCCATACAACAATTTTAAGTTATAATGTCTAAACTTAAAATAACCAAAATAACTCCTAAACTACAAGTACCTGTTCGTCTGCAAAATGTGTATTGGGTAATGATCCGATTCAGAGCCACAGTTTTCCACATTTTATGACGCAGATCACAGTCAATGATAATAAATTACACTAAATCGCTAATTGCTATTGATTGGTTTTAATGGAACCTTGTGCTACCTTTTTGAACACGACATGTCTAAAACTATATATAGCAAGTCGGTATTATTGTTCTTTAAAGAAAACATATTTTAGTGATCACTGTAACTACACACAAAATGTCTACATTAAGAAATTTAAGTGTTAAGAATTTTTTTTGTTAAGAATATTACTTCGACCGTTCAAAGTAAATTACGACTAAAAATTAAAAGTAAGTAATGAAATGTATTGGACTTCATTTCTAAGTATTTAAATAATTTGCTATGAGAACAGTGCGGCCTGACTGTAAATAATTAGTGACATTTGCACGTACAGCGGTACCAGACGTTATTTACGTCTGCCTGCAATTATGTTACTACGGTCATTGTAGAGTCACAGAACACACTGGCAAGGCTGTAATTAAACGACTGTGTGTAATATTAGAATTGTTTTTGCCATGTATGAATTTTAACATGTGAACTATCTTCGGTATTTGTATAATACAAGAGATTAAAAATAATAAGAATATTCAGATTATTTTTTGCCCTCAGATTTTACGGTGTATGCCGTTTCACCTTCTCCATTTCCAAACGCTTCTATTTCATCAAGTATCTTATTCTAGATTAGTAGCTTTCACAGCTTTTTCTATCGTCTTTCAGCTTCTTTCTAGACCTATTTCATTACCATCTTTTAGCGGGAATCCATTCTAACATTATCTTTGCTCATCTCATGTCTTTCATTTTCTTTCATGTGTTTAAATCGTCATAATTGTATTCTCTCCATCTTCTATTATGTGTGCGGTTGTTCTCGTATTTCCCCTAATTTGTTTACTACCAATTTGTTTCAAACTATATTTTCTACACCTTTTCCACACCTAATCTATTTGTATTGTTAGCAGTTATTTTGTTTCTTTCTCGACTTGTCACTTCAATACGTGGTTATACATTGTATAATATTATATATATATATATATATATATATATATATATATATATATAATACAACTCTCCCTTTTATCTAACACAATTATCTAATATTTTGAATGTTAGATAATACGTACTTACCCGTGATATTACTTTACCTGGGCGCCAGAACAAACCCCAGATACAAATGACACGGTTTCAGCTTAGCTCAGCGCATGGAGACACTCTTTCTCAGGATTCGTTCAGTGATTGTGGTTTTCAAGGGGAATCGTTACAAATAACACTTTAATATTTGCTTGATTATTTTAATTAACGTTTTAATCAATTATTTTTAAACTTGAAAATGCTAATGGTAGGACTTATTTCTACCCTAACACTTATAATTACTGAGTGACTGTGAAAAGTAACGATTAAGACGTTCAAACGACCTATGGCTCTTATCTGGTTTAATTAAGAGATTGCTATCTCCCAAACCAGTGCTAAAGAACAGGTCTGCAATAATTTGCACGTCCAATACTACACCTCACTTTCCATTCAACACTCCTATACTATGTTAGAGCTAATCTTATAATTAAAATACAAAGTGTGATATTCTTAGTGTCTTTTAAAAATTGTTTATTACTTTTATTATTTGTTTAGTGCTTATTCCATTGATCAATGAATCTAATTCTTACTGCTTGATGCGTTGACCGAAGATAGGAATCCGTAGGGGTCCTCCTATTGATGGTTTTGCACAGAAGAATTGATGTTGATCAATGCTGTAGAAGATGCCCTGGCAATTACAGATGCTGTAGCCTTATGTCGCACAGGTCCTTCACAGCTGATTATTAATTAATTAATAATTTAATTAATTAACGTTGTTTTACGCAGCGAGCGTTGTTGAACGGTACTAGTCCATCTTCACTGCGGACTACTTCTCGAATTTGAAACTTAATTACACTTTTGCGTGATTGAAAAATTTCTGTACGTAAATTATACACGACTAGCGCATTGAAGAACCGAACGAAGAGTGATGCTACCCCTCGCTTTGAGTTGGCGTCAGTTTTAAATAAGGGATGCTGATTGGTTGTTCAAATAAATCATGCGTTTTTCCAGTTTTGACAATCTCGAACAGGTCGACGAAACACCCCGTGACAGGTTTGAAACTGCAGAGAATTTCTAGTTAAAATCGTACTTCCTGTGTTTGCAAATCGATTGATTACAGGTATTTGCAAACGTGTTTTCGAAGATCTGACCACAGAATATTGTTGATTAGGTCTTTATCTCTGTGTGTGTGAAAACACCTAATTCCTACGTAGCATAATTCTCTCGTTATTCCTGTTGGCGTTCGTCTTCCGTATAACTTCTTCAATTGTTAATTATATTAACTGAGATTGCGGCTACTTATAAAGCTTTACTTGCTGAATACAATGCTGTTTTCAGAATTGCCGTATATTTATTAGTTTTTAAGTTATCACAGGTTGAACTGATAATTTGTATTGAGTAAAATTTCATGTTCGTACCGGTATCGGATGTCGCTGTGACGAGGTTAGAGTGAGATGGCTGCGATTGTACGCTCTCTCTCTTGCTTACGCTGCTATACTCCCTCCGTCAGACACTTTCATATAACGCTCAGATAGGACGCTAATATGAATCGTTATAATATATATATATCATTTTCTTCATTTCTTTAATAATTGGTCTGCGCCGTAATGGATTGTTTATTAGGAACTTTATTGCTTTACCTCTCTATTCTTTTATTTACTTGTGTATTGCGATCCATGTTTACTTTTCCAGTTTACTTTGTTTGTACATACAAGCCAACATTCTAACCATCTACGCAATAAAGCTACATTATAAATGGTGGCTTACAATTATGCATGTTGCTTTCTGATACATCGAAGTGAATCAACATATCAACCACTAGAATTTTTTCTAGACACATAAAACACTTGCGGTTTGCTCACACTTTAATTCTTAAAGTGACATATCAATCCAACGGGGACCTCCGTAGTAAAGAAATTGTTTCGAACTTGCCACAGTCATATTTCAAATTAACGTGTGTAAGAAGCGTATTAGAAAATTTAATACATCAAGGCTCGTACTTGGCTTTCATATTTTCCAACGACGAAGGAACTGTAAATTTCCAACTTTTTAGCCTATACTTTTCATGAGATTAACGAAAGACTCCTCTTAAGTTATGGATAATAAAGCCTTATTTCTATAAAGAAAACACAAATTGTTACTTCTTGAAGTATGAAGAATGTAATTATCAAGTTAAAGTTGTGTTTCAACAAAGGATAATTTATATTAATACATGTAATTGCCTTACGTTATATAGTTTAATACTAGTACGCCGATTGAGCGACTCGTTGCCTTTAAGCTGTGGAATAAATTAAACGGTCAACAAGAATTTTAATGCCGGTTTTAACAAACGAACGGTCTTATTTAAACGTATTGCTACGTAATTCGGAACGTCCTACAAGTATCTCGGCTATCCCAGCAGAGCTCAGCTGATGTGTGTGTGCGTACATTTTGCTGCACACTTTGAAATGAAAGACAATTACGTGACACTTGTCATGCGTCAACCATCTAGTCTATTCCAGACCGCACCGGTCAGCGCACTGTGTTCAAGGTCACTCTTTCTAGTGGATTCGAGAACGCCTGCTTGTTTAACACGTCATCCAAAATTACAGATTATTCTGGGATATCAGCGGGGTATAAATATAGCCATTCAGCGACGGTCAGTTCAGTCTACTTTGGGCGATTACTCAGTGAGTTTAAGTGGCGATTTATTCAAGTGAGGTTCAAAGTATTGTACCGAAGGTGTTATCGTGTTATAATTATGCGGGACTTTATTAGTTGACATTATTATTGCGTGCGGACAAACTTTAATGAATTATTGTACAAGGACAATCTTGTAGAATAAATTGTTGATTACAGATTATTAATTGTAATAATTAAAGCTGGCGATTTGTTACTTCATTAGTGTCTTGTATTTTGTTTTCCACTGTACCTTACGACGATCAGTGAGACCGTCGTAACAATAGTATTTAAGTTTGCAATTGCCCAACACTCAGTAGTATAACATACAATAAATGTTGAATAACACAAGTCAACAATTGCTGATGTCCGAACACCATAGTTTATAATTACCAATAGCACGTCTTATCGCTCCAATTCACAATACGTAAACTCACAACTATAACGCTTTCTGGCCACTAGCAAAAAAAAAAAAAAAAACACTGCTTTTATACTTGGTCTGTGTGGCGAAGTATGTTACCAGACTGTCGTGGATGCCGGTGGCAGCCTTCTGCCCGAATTTAGAAGGCGTAGAAACGTCGAGAACCTGGAAAGCATTGTTTCACCACAAACTCACAAACCACGCATACACCCTATTGTTACGAAATTACAGAACAATCTACGTGTTTATAGAATGTTCCAGATGAATCCAGCGGAATCTGTGTGGCATACGTGATTCTCGACGCATTAGCTAGAATGTGTCAGAAGCGCACGAACTGTGTCAAGGCTGTAATGAATTACGCTCTAATGTTTTCCTTTATTGTTAATGCACAGTATGGAATAATCTAGTATTCCGGGGGGGGGGGTATATATACCAGTACTCAAAGACGTTCAGTTTCAGTTACAGTTGCGATATATTAAAGTGCGGGTCGAGTTTAATGTCGGGCGATACTGTGTGCATTTAAGTGGTTATTAGTGAAGTGTTGTGTTTTATAATCGGGCGGTATGATTGTAATACAAATGTGTTTTATATTAGTTGACATGGTATTGGGTGTGAACAATTTTTATTTGATATGTTGTAAGACATAGTGCTTTTTTAACTAACATCTTTGAGGGCAAAGTAGTGGGGAAGAAGCCCAAAGAAAGACCAAGAACTGCATACTTCCGCAGCACAATGAGTGTCGTGAATAGTGGGTCCTATGGAGAAATGAAGAATATCGCAAGGAATAGAGTGACGTGGCTACAATGACAAGGCATTGCCTTTAGGAGTTAAGAAGATGTTGTAAGAGACTGTGTTGTTAATTACGAACTGTTTAACTGTGAAAATTAAAGCTGGTGATAAGCGACTTAATTGGTGTCTTGTATTTTGTTTTCCACTGTACCTACGACGATCAAGTAGACCGTCTTAACACTATCCTCAAAACACTATACACATATAAAATTTTATTCACTTTTTCTACTTTCATTTTCTTTGTTAATATTTATTAAACAAGTAAACCAAGTTCTCAGTTTTGAGTTGACCGTTTGGCATTCGTCTGTCTGTCTATCTATCTCTTTGTCTATCTGTCTATTTATTAAGCAATGTCTCTCACGATAAATTTTGAATGAAACAATCGATTTTTGTAAAACTTTCAAAAGTGCCCATACTTTCATCCTACAGATTCCTATTGTATTTAGTTTGATGTCTCTAAAAATAGAAAGTCACAAAAAGTCACATGGGGTATAAAATTGAAGGGAATCGAGCCACATTTGAATATAGTGTTCATTTTTGAAAATTTAAAGCTTTGAATATCAGATCCTAAACAATTGGTAAAAATTTTAAAAATTTTCAAAACTTTGTGTGCATATTAAATTTAATTAATTTAAACCATAATCTAAAGTGTTCATTAATAAAAATTGTAACAGTTTTGATGCAAGGGCCAAACATTGGGTAAAACGTTTGATAAAATTACTAAAATTCATGTAAAGATTCTCATCAATAAAAATTTTAAAAAATTTTAAGAATCTTCTGAATGTAGTATTGCGTTTTAGAATTTCCAATATTTTTGAACCTAGAGTCTAAAGAAGATATCAACAATTTTAAAGAAATTGTTTAGAATGTTTCAAAATGTATGTGTTTATTGTGTACTCTACAATAAATAAATAGTAGACAAATCGGGAATTTTTAAATTTTTCTCATATTGAAAAATTATCTAATATCAAAATTTATGTAATAATAAATGTACTTCGTTTAAATATTGAGCGAGTTCTGCAGCTCAAGGAGCATAATAGTTATAATTTATACTTAAAAGTAATTTGCTTCACAGGCCTACTTGTAAATTATAAATATTTTTTGTTCTTAAAAATATTAAACTTACGGAAAACTAAATTTTATTTCATAATTAAGGCAGTGTTAGCAGTGGCTCTGTACATTCCATTATTAAGGATCACCAAACTATGTCATTTCTTAGCACTAAAAGTGTGTCAATTTAAACAACTGTTTTCTAGATAAATGGAAAAAATGTACTTACATACTTGTTACGGATCTTTTGATAAGGTTTTAATTTTGTAAGGCTAACTCAGATTAGCTTAAGTTGTTGGCTAAACAAATACAGAAAAAATGTGAAATTTAATATACAAATGTTGTCACTACTAAGCAGTGTACGTAACTTGCTTATTATAGCAGTTTAGTAACTAATTAGTTATTACTGCTTGTTTTCATGAGTCTTCAAGTGTTTGTTGACATTTATATTATGTAGCTATAAAAATTCTTTATTATCTGATGTAAACAAATATAATTAGCTCTGTTGGACGTAAATGTTATTCTTCGTATTGTTTAAATTAGCAGCCATCCTTAATATTTCTTTTATGAATTTGCTAACTGCTATAATTTTTTATTGTTCGACTAAGCTTTTCGTCATTACTGACATCTTCAGGTCTTAAACAACCTGATTGTTTAAGACCTGAAGATGTCAGTAATGACGAAAAGCTTAGTCGAACAATAAAAAAATTATAGCAGTTAGCAAATTCATAAAAGAAATAGTAAATGTTATTCTCTAAATGATACGTAAAAAAATCTATTCTTGAAAACTAAGTAATTATATTTGTTATAACGCAAGCGGACCACGTCTAGAATGTCTACGGTAAGGGGAATTCTAGTGAAGGCAACTTAACCAATTCTTCTTAACTAACTAAATAACTTACAAACTTCACCAAAAGAAGGTTATTTTATTCATGTCATACGTAATATTACTGAAATTTTGTATTGAAATTGTAAAAAATATAAATAATTAAAGCTGCATTTACAACACGACAAACTTAAAATGTAAAAAATTGTATTGGTTAACAAACGTTTGCTAGTAGAACGTAGATTTCAAAATACATAATACCACTTATAGCAGTACTTCCCGATTTTTCAACACGGGCGTTAGAGTGAAACTGGTCTTCTGAAATGCTAATCTGATGATGCTCTGATCTTCTTTTCTCAGTTCTGAACATGACCAACCAGGTTGGCAAGCATTTATTGGAAGTCACTAAAATTAGTATAGTGATATAAGTTGTATATTATATATTTCTAAATACTTAATATTAAACATTAAACTAGTAGTACAAAGAATGAAAATTTAATTAATAACCTACTGAAAACGGAAATACGTACCTTAAATATTGTAGCGTGACAGATATAAGCATAATATTGAATGGCAATTGATCATTAGAATAATAAAGTTATACTGTTTAAATTTGGAAGAAAGCATTAAATTTAATATAAATAGATTAATTCATAGCAACTGTGGAAAGAAATCATTATTATAAAGAAAATACAAGTTAAAATAAAAAGAGTTACTAGTGATGAGTCATCCAAAACCAGTCTCATAACCAAAGGTTTTCAAGGTATAACCCAGGAAGGTAAAATAGTAAATAACAAAGCAGTACACAATATGACCAAACCCACAACGAGGGAGAATAAATAAAAGAGAAACCCTAAAATAAGCCAAGATCAACCAATACAGGTTGTGTATTTCTGAATTAAAGAAGAAGATGGAGAAGATCCCAAGAAACCTGATGGCATCAAGAACAGATGGAGAAGATACCAGTCCCAGAAGGCAGGAGAAAAGAAGACTGAAGAAAGAAGAAGAGGGCAGCATCCTGAAGAAGACGTCATGCTCTTATAAAAGACACCCAAATCCCTATATCCCCAAAATATATATCTAAAAACAAAAGTATAACGAAATAAAAACCACATGTATACAAATTTAAGAGAGAGGAGTGTATAAAGTAAAAGTTTCCTGTGAACTAAGATGAAACAATAATATAGTACCCATGGAACAAATCTCCATTGAAAAAACGCTAACCAATTTATTATGTTAATAAGACTATACGACCATTTAGCATTAACATAATATATAAGTGAAAGTGAACCAGTGATAGTTGTGGGTATTATAAAAAATGAACCTTGTGTTTCATTCTTGGCAATCACAAACATTGGATGCAATGAAATATGCATTTTTCAATGACTTAAAATATGTACGGTGACAATATGTTGTTCATAAGACATGAATCTGTTTAAAATAACATTTTTGTTTTACATGAAAAAAGAAAAACAGATTTCATAGTGCTTTGTGAACGGTTCATACTATTTATTTGTTAAGGACAGGGTACAATTCCCCAAAGACAAGGTATAAAAGACTGTATAAAAACTGTAGAATCCTACTTATAATAATAGTTAGAAATAAGAATATAAATATAAGGTTTTAATGTATATAGTACAAGAATGTTTAAAAATGTTTTAGATATAAGGCCATTTGTTTGGGTCTGAAACAACTAACATCAGAACTATAAAAATAATTACCACTTGTAAATAGTAGAGAGTAATTAAGATGTTAGTTAGTACAAAACCTTTGTTGTAAACCATATTTCCATGTTGGAAATGGGAATTTTGTTGCAAAATGTCTGATTTGAAGACAACCATTTATTTAAAAAAAAATGTTCTTTATTTTGTGTTAACTATTGTTAGTATTGTAACCAATACTAATTGTTTTTGTGTAATTTGAAAACATGTTTAATTTATAATACTATTTGTAAAAAGTCAGAGAGGGTATCACACATCATATATTGTTTGTAAATTATTTTGTAAGAAAAATTGTTAAAAAAAAATCATAGGCCAAAAGAATGGAAACCAAACTTCATCAAAACAGAGAAATTACTCATTTAAAAGCAAATAAACAAAAGGGGTTTAGACAAAATAAACTTGAGATCATGCCATATAATTGCACATACCATTTAGAGAGATTTTAATAAATTATATTCAGAATTATAAATAAAAATAAAATGACTAAACTCAGAAATTTAGACATGGGAGTCATATATTTCAGAATAATGTTTCAGAATACAACTAATTCAATTAATTACCAGAAAATAAGGGAATAGGAACCTTTTAATACAATATAGGATTATTAATATTAAATATAACTGATAAAATGGCTGAATTTATATAATGACAGGAAGTAAATGTTGATGTTTTGGACTCTTCAGAGTATACCCAAACTGAAAGTAAAATTACTATTTTTTGGACAGAAAACACTATAAAATGGCATTATTTAATCTGAAAATAACCAGAATGAACTGAAAGATTAATTTAAATCAAATCTAGTGAATAAAATTGACAAATAACCAAAGTTTAGGCATTCATATAGTGAAATAGTAAAATGTACACAGGATGTGAAAATATTTTTGAACAATGTTAAGGATAATATTATATGGGCTAAGAGTTTAATTGAAACTGAAGGAAACAGTTAGTTAATTATTGGTTTTTGAATGGTTAACATGACATACGTTCGGTAACGTGTATAACCTAACCTATAATAGACATACAAAGCGAGTGTATAGTACGTTATTGTGAAATCGCGAGTGACTTGTAAAATACTTCTAAAACTATCATATTATAACAGAAACAATCAAGTAACACTCCATAACACAGAACAATATAAATTTACTCTGAAAAACACCACAAAACACAAGAAAACTGTGTAATACATTAACCCAAATTAGTGATGGAACCGGGGAAAGTGTTTGAACTAATAATTATACGGATACACTAAATACAACTCAGAAACAGTACACTAGACACTACACAACATTTTACAAGAGATTCGCAGACATCAGAACAGGAATACTACAGGAAAATCTTTTATTTGGAACGTCCAATATACGAATGACATCTCACTAACTTCACGGCGGCCATTTGCTTTGACGATTTCAGTGCCTTCTTCTTGGTTCAGCACAGCTGTTTGGGTGAAAGCAATTATTATATTTACAAATTATTATTCAATGTCTGTGTTTATTAATAACTATTAATTTGATTGTAACGTTATACTTTTTAAATATTAGCCCGATTTCTCTGACTTTGGTAATAACTGGCTGTTTAAAGAACCCTATATAATTTTTATAACATATACTTGTAACTTTTTTCGATATCCTGAGAATCGATACTAATCGATAAGAGTCAATATTGCTGTTACTTAATAAAACATTAATACTTTTCAATACTTAATAGTTCTTTATTTCTTCAATAATACTAATTACCAATAATATAATTCTAATTGATAATCTACAAGGACTTTACCACCCGTAAGTGAAGATAACCTAAAAAATAGAAAGGTAAACAAATATCGATTGGTTTACAGACAGTCTTATGAGTGGTGATAGATTATTTAAATTATACTAAAACTTTAATAAAAATTTTCAGAAGAGCATTACACTGTTTAAAACTTCACAGCCCTATATTAATTAATTGATCCTAATTAATTAATTAATAAAATTAAAAAATTTTTTTATTATTTTTTTTTTATAAACAATTTTTTTTTAATTTTCTTCAAAACAATAATTTTTGTTTTGAAACTTTCGGTGAAGCTGAGTATATATATTTCTTCATCAACTTTACGCTACTCGACCGGTCTTGCTACCATTGGGACTCGACCAGCTGGGAAACTTAAGTGTTTCAGGCCAGTAAGACGTCGAGAGCCACACCAATTACACACCAATTAAACACCAATTAAACATATTACATTGGACTAGATTACATCGGAGTCACATACTCCATAATAAGTATATTATCAACACACATCAATACTTATTTAAATTTAGATATTATTACAAATTGGCGCACAACTTCAGGGGCTTTAATTAGCGATTGGAAGGCCAATAAATTCTACCCAATCACTAGTTGGAGCTAGGCAACAGCTACAAAGCCAGAGAATTTCAAGGGAAAATGCAACGACGTGCAACATCTAAGAAACGGACGGCGGAGGCCGAGAAAGAAATAGAAGTTGACATGGACAACAAGGAGGCGACGCCAGTAGAAGCAGAAGAGGTATTACCACCGGTGTTGTCCAAACAAACTGAACAACGGGAGATACCCACGCAAGCAGGGGAAGTCAATGCCCAGAAGGAACCATTGGAAAAGCCGACACGAATGGAGGAGGGGAGTATACAAGATGTGATGAGAATGATAATGGAAATGAGTAAGAAAATGGGGAATGATAGCCAGTCTTTGAAAGAAGATATCAAATCCGGCAAGGAAGAAACAAATAAGAAGTTAGAAGATTTGAAGGAAGACAACCAGTCCCTGAATAAGAAGTTGGAAGAGAAGATGGAAGAAAACAGCAAGAAGATGGAAGAAGAGATGGGGAAGAAGTTAGAAGAATTGAAGGAAGACAACCAGTCCCTGACGAAGAAGATGGAAGAAAACAGCAAGAAGATGGAAGAAGAGATGGGGAAGAAGTTAGAAGAATTGAAGGAAGACAACCAATCGTTCAAGGAAGAATTCAAGTCGACTAAAGAAGAATTGATTAATAAAATTGAAAATACCAATCAGAAAATCGATGAAACCAGGAAGAAGATAGAGAAGAACAACCGAACAGGGCGTTAAACATCAACCAGGGTACAGAACGTCAGGAAACAAACCAGAGTTTCCCGAACGATGCCTCGGTCAACAATAACTTAAACAATGACCAAAATGCTTTAAACGAGAGGAGGCAGTAATCAACAACGATGACCCGTTACTGCTTATACTTCCTGGGTTAGAAAAGGATGATTTGCAACAAGCAAACAATGATAAAAACATCACTATTATCTGTAACCATTATTTGAAAGACATACGAACTGAACTTTTGGAAGAGAACGAGAAGAGTCTCAGCAACAGTAATAATGAGATAATTTATATAACAGCGGAGGTGGAAGGAGTTCCCGCTAGAATAATGATAGACACAGGAGCTAATATTTCAATAATAAACTCCAATGAGTTGGAGAGAATACAGAGTACATGTGGTAAAACTTTGCCAATGTTACCAGTCAACAACATTGTATTGGTAGGTGCAACTGGTCGCCAAAATAAAACCATCAGGAAGCAAGTTTCCTTAAGTGTCGTTAGCCGTGATATAGCTTTAGACATGGAATTTTTAATCGCCACCGGATTACCATTTGACATCTTAGTCGGTTGCGATATTCTTCGTAGATATTCGGCAGTAATCGATCTTAATTTAAATAAAGTATCACTTTTCCCAGACGGAGTAACATGGACCGCAGATCTGGTAGGAAGCACAACTATACTTCCCAGCCCAATACATCAACAACTTCGAAAAATTAATATTATAAGAAACAGCCCTCTGTCTAAACCCATAATATACAATAATGGAGGAGAGGATTTATGGTCAGTTAAGATCCAAGAAATACGGAATTTCCAGTGCGGAAGCGATGACGAGAAAATACCAACACATCTGGCTGATCGTCTAATTGCAATATATGAGAAATACAAAGCGGTGTTTTCTGATGAACCAGGGAAGGTAAAGAACTACCAGTGCCAACTTCGTTTTAAAGAAAACGTAGAGTTTAACCGGAGGTCATATCCAATAGCGCAGTCGCTCAAAGAAGCCGTGAGAACAGAGATAAACAAGATGTTAGATAATGACATAATTGAGATTAGTCAATCACCTTACACTAGTCCAATTATAGCTGTTCCGAAGAAAGACGGACAAGTCCGGCTCTGTTTAGATGCGCGTGAGTTGAATAAGACAATTGTGAATGACAGAACTTCTCCCGGTGAAATAGAAGAAATCTTAAAGCGTTTTCACGGTACTAGATTTATTAGCACCTGGGATACGGTCTGTGGTTATTGGCAGGTAGAGCTGCATCCACAAAGCCGCCAATACGTAGCGTTCATTTTCGAAGGGCGCAATTACCAGTTCAAGAGACTGCCCTTCGGACTTGTCAATTCTGTCGCCATATTTGTGGCATGCATGGACCAGATTTTGGGACCAGAAGCGCTCCAATTTACCACCGTCTATGTTGACGATTTACTAATCACATCCGGGACCTGGGAGGAGCATTGTTACAGAGTGGAATTTGTACTAAACAAACTAGCGCAGAACAACATAACACTGAAGTTGGAGAAATCCAAATTCATAGCGCGCGAGGTACAATTCTTAGGCTTCAACCTAGACGACAGAGGTATTACCCCATCAGCAGAGAAAGTGGAGGCAATTCAGAGGTTCCCGCAACCAAGAAACAGGAAACAATTGCAATCTTTCCTCGGACTCTGTAACTATTACAGGAAGTTTCAGAGCCGATATTCCGAGTTGACAGCCAAGTTTCAACCACAGTTATCTGCCAAAAACAAATGGATTTGGGGTGAAGATCAAGATATTACTTTCCGATTGATAAAAGAAAAGTTTCTGGAGAGTGTGATACTTCGTCACCCAGATTTTAAGAAACCGTTCTTTCTAAACTGTGACGCTAGCGATCTAAGCTTAGGAACGACATTATACCAGGAAGATGAGGAGGGACAACATCTGGTAATAAGCTTCGCTAGTCGCACATTGAACCAGTGCGAAAAGAACTACAGTGTGACAGAAAAGGAATTGTTGAGCGTGGTGTTCGCATGCAGCAAGTTCCGGACGTACATTCTCGGATATCAAGTCACGGTACGAACTGATCATAAATCCATCTCGTTCCTTCGTAGGTGCAAATTGAGTCACGGCCGATTGGCTAGGTGGGTACTCGCCCTACAAGAATATGACCTGAAATGGGAATACATTCCAGGGAAGAAGAACGTGGTAGCGGATGTGTTGTCACGTATAAATCTGGAAGATCAGACTTTCGAGGGAGAGAAGGAGAGCTTAGTAAAAATTTATAACATATTCACGACCAGAGCCGATTTACAAGCTTTGTTAATAAACATCAGAATCCATCAGCAGTCTGATCCTAAGCTGAAAAACATTGTGAGTCGTTTGGAAGCCAATGATGAAACCATTTCTAAATATTACCACCTTAACAAGGGAATTTTATTCATAAAAACCGCATTGGACGATGAGACATGGAAGGTGATAATCCCGCACCAAATAGAAAAGGAGGTCATCATCGATTACCATGTCAGGTATGGTCACATGGGAGCGTTAAAAGTGATACAAGCTCTAGAGGAAAATTGTAAGATCAAGAATATCAACCGCAAGGTGAGAACATACCTCAAGTCCTGTAAGATCTGCCAATGTGCAAAAGTAAACAGTGAAAAGACAGAGGGTATCATGATACCGATAACTTCCAACGCAAAACTGGAAAAAGTGTTTTTGGATATATGCGGGCCATTTCCCCGTAGCGGTGGTCGGCACAGATATAAATACTTGGTAATCATAATGGATCACTACACCAAGTATATAAAGCTATGTCCGGTTAATCGGGCAACGACAGCAAAGGTTTTGGCGGTGATTATTGATTTGTATATCCCAGAGATCGGTAGACCATCTTCTATTATTACCGACCACGGTACACAGTTTAAGGGGAGGAGATGGCGAGACACTTTATTAGCACTTGGGGTCAAAACGTATAAGACATCAGTCTACCACCCAAGTAGCAATCCGGCTGAGAGAGTACTAAGAGAAGTGGGTAGGATATTGCGCACGTACTGTCACAACCAACAGAAAAAGTGGCAAGAGTACCTAGCAGCGACAGAAACATTCCTAAATTACGCCCACCATCCAGCTATAGGAATTCCACCATACTCAGCCATGTATGAGAAGCCGACTCCCCGAGACATTGAACAAATCATTGAATTTCCAACGAACAACAATAGGAAATTCAACCAGTTGAAGTTTTACAATAAGGTAGCAGAAGATCAGGAACAACGGCAAGCCAAATACCAGAAGGCAATAGGGCGAATTGTAACATATAAAGAGGGTGAGAAAGTCCTCCTAAAAAATAGAGAACTGCCTAGCACCTTAGAAGGCATAACCAAAAAACTACTATTACTTTACACCGGACCATATGTTGTGGTAAATAATAAGCATAACAATACATATGAGTTGAAGGAAATCGTTTCAGGAAAAATCAAAGGAGTGTACAATCAAGCTTCTATGAAGAAATATTATGAAGAATGAGTTGTGAGATTTAGAATTTTTTATATTTAAAAAATTTTAAAATAATGTAAGTACATCTTACAACCTAATATTTTGAGAACATTCTGGAGAATTAAAAGAAAAAGAATTTTTAATAATTTTAAAAATTCGAAAATAATGTAAGTACATCTTACAACCTAATATTTTGAGAAGAACATTCTGGAGAATTAAAAGAAGAAGAATTTTTTAATTTAATATTTTAAAAAATCCGAAAATAATGTAAGTACATCTTACAACCTAATATTTAGAGAAAAACATTCTGGAGAATTATAAGAAGAAGAATTTTTTTAATTTAATATAAAAAAATTTAAAATTGAGTAAGTACTTCTTACTACAACCTGATAATTTAGAACAAAACTTTATGGAAGAAAGAGAAAGAGAGAGAATTTTGAACTTAATTTTACAAAAAAATTTAAGAATAAAGTAAGACTAACTTACTATAACTAAGTTTATGAGAAAACTTTATGGTAAATAATTAAGAAGAATTTGAATTTGGAAAAATACCAAAATATTCAGAAATAATAGTAAGATCACATTACTATAAACAAATCTGAATGAAACAATTCTGGGAATAAATGAATTAAACAGAATTTGAATGTTGATAGAACGTCAGAACTTTGAAACAAGATAAGATCAACATATTACAAGGATTTATGAGGAATATTGTTCAATTAAATAAAAAGAATAGTTTGAATTTTACATTAAAACTAACCAAGTTCCAAAAAATAATTATGTGTCAATTATGATTGAATTGAGAAGAAAATAAAGTGATTAATTCAGAAAAGAGAGTTAACGTTAATCCAGAATAAATGCTAGACATTCACAATAGCATTTGAAGGAGTAGAGAAGACTAACAAAAAAGAGTGTAATATGCCAGAGAAGGAAAAAATTGGGAAGCAAAGAGACTAATTACCTATGAAACGATAATGAAAACAGTTAATTAAGAGCAAAGAAGAACAACTCATACCAAACAGATGGAGAAGATGATTTTGAACCAATGATAATAATAAGACCTATATGAAATGCAAAGAGAATAAATACCACATGAAATATAATATAAATGAATTAATGCTAATGAATGCGAAGACGGATTAATAACTTTCTAAGAGAAAGGAAAGAACCAAAATGTTTAAATAAAATGATCAATATAACAACCTGTATATCTAATGTAAAGATACAATGTTAAAAAATTAAATATAATATGTTAAGACCATTCAAATAATGAATACGAAAGACTATTTATAAAGACCATGCTAATACTATGAATAACCAGAAGAAAGTATAAAGAGAATTCAGATGAAGAAGAAAGAGAGTTACACTGTAAACAGTAACCAGAATTATTAAAAGAAAGGTTTTCAACCATAATTAAATTAAATATATCAGACAAGTTAAGAGTTTTGAAAAAATATATATGTAATGAGTATAATAATGATTATGAAGATTTATTAAGATAGAAAATGTGAGATAATCTGAGAGACTACGAAGTGGAGAATCCAAAGATATTTTTATTAGTCGAAAATGAGACTACTTTTTATTTATTTATTCGATGACTGACTGAAGATAATTCCAGCAGCATTATGTTTTTTGAGCAGGGATGGAAATGCCCCTGTACTCAATTTATAGAAGTGGTGTATGGCCAGCAGAGAAGTAGCGTACAGTGCCCCTCTGATCTGCCCCAGCCCACGTGATAGGGAATGTTAGGGAATTAATATCCCAAGGATACAACACGAAGTTGATATAGAAAGAAAATGTATTACAATTATAATATATCTCAGAAGACACTAACTATCCGAAAAGGATCAGTAGTAAGACAAGTAACCATATATATAAAATTAATAAAACTCTAATATAAAAAAGTCGATATAAAAATGGAGAAGAAAATGAATTATAAGAAATGATGAAATTATCATAAGAAATTATTTCATCCATAAACATGTCTGAAATAATTACTTCTGGAGGAGAGCAATCTGTAGCGTGACAGATATAAGCATAATATTGAATGGCAATTGATCATTAGAATAATAAAGTTATACTGTTTAAATTTGGAAGAAAGCATTAAATTTAATATAAATAGATTAATTCATAGCAACTGTGGAAAGAAATCATTATTATAAAGAAAATACAAGTTAAAATAAAAAGAGTTACTAGTGATGAGTCATCCAAAACCAGTCTCATAACCAAAGGTTTTCAAGGTATAACCCAGGAAGGTAAAATAGTAAATAACAAAGCAGTACACAATATGACCAAACCCACAACGAGGGAGAATAAATAAAAGAGAAACCCTAAAATAAGCCAAGATCAACCAATACAGGTTGTGTATTTCTGAATTAAAGAAGAAGATGGAGAAGATCCCAAGAAACCTGATGGCATCAAGAACAGATGGAGAAGATACCAGTCCCAGAAGGCAGGAGAAAAGAAGACTGAAGAAAGAAGAAGAGGGCAGCATCCTGAAGAAGACGTCATGCTCTTATAAAAGACACCCAAATCCCTATATCCCCAAAATATATATCTAAAAACAAAAGTATAACGAAATAAAAACCACATGTATACAAATTTAAGAGAGAGGAGTGTATAAAGTAAAAGTTTCCTGTGAACTAAGATGAAACAATAATATAGTACCCATGGAACAAATCTCCATTGAAAAAACGCTAACCAATTTATTATGTTAATAAGACTATACGACCATTTAGCATTAACATAATATATAAGTGAAAGTGAACCAGTGATAGTTGTGGGTATTATAAAAAATGAACCTTGTGTTTCATTCTTGGCAATCACAAACATTGGATGCAATGAAATATGCATTTTTCAATGACTTAAAATATGTACGGTGACAATATGTTGTTCATAAGACATGAATCTGTTTAAAATAACATTTTTGTTTTACATGAAAAAAGAAAAACAGATTTCATAGTGCTTTGTGAACGGTTCATACTATTTATTTGTTAAGGACAGGGTACAATTCCCCAAAGACAAGGTATAAAAGACTGTATAAAAACTGTAGAATCCTACTTATAATAATAGTTAGAAATAAGAATATAAATATAAGGTTTTAATGTATATAGTACAAGAATGTTTAAAAATGTTTTAGATATAAGGCCATTTGTTTGGGTCTGAAACAACTAACATCAGAACTATAAAAATAATTACCACTTGTAAATAGTAGAGAGTAATTAAGATGTTAGTTAGTACAAAACCTTTGTTGTAAACCATATTTCCATGTTGGAAATGGGAATTTTGTTGCAAAATGTCTGATTTGAAGACAACCATTTATTTAAAAAAAAATGTTCTTTATTTTGTGTTAACTATTGTTAGTATTGTAACCAATACTAATTGTTTTTGTGTAATTTGAAAACATGTTTAATTTATAATACTATTTGTAAAAAGTCAGAGAGGGTATCACACATCATATATTGTTTGTAAATTATTTTGTAAGAAAAATTGTTAAAAAAAAATCATAGGCCAAAAGAATGGAAACCAAACTTCATCAAAACAGAGAAATTACTCATTTAAAAGCAAATAAACAAAAGGGGTTTAGACAAAATAAACTTGAGATCATGCCATATAATTGCACATACCATTTAGAGAGATTTTAATAAATTATATTCAGAATTATAAATAAAAATAAAATGACTAAACTCAGAAATTTAGACATGGGAGTCATATATTTCAGAATAATGTTTCAGAATACAACTAATTCAATTAATTACCAGAAAATAAGGGAATAGGAACCTTTTAATACAATATAGGATTATTAATATTAAATATAACTGATAAAATGGCTGAATTTATATAATGACAGGAAGTAAATGTTGATGTTTTGGACTCTTCAGAGTATACCCAAACTGAAAGTAAAATTACTATTTTTTGGACAGAAAACACTATAAAATGGCATTATTTAATCTGAAAATAACCAGAATGAACTGAAAGATTAATTTAAATCAAATCTAGTGAATAAAATTGACAAATAACCAAAGTTTAGGCATTCATATAGTGAAATAGTAAAATGTACACAGGATGTGAAAATATTTTTGAACAATGTTAAGGATAATATTATATGGGCTAAGAGTTTAATTGAAACTGAAGGAAACAGTTAGTTAATTATTGGTTTTTGAATGGTTAACATGACATACGTTCGGTAACGTGTATAACCTAACCTATAATAGACATACAAAGCGAGTGTATAGTACGTTATTGTGAAATCGCGAGTGACTTGTAAAATACTTCTAAAACTATCATATTATAACAGAAACAATCAAGTAACACTCCATAACACAGAACAATATAAATTTACTCTGAAAAACACCACAAAACACAAGAAAACTGTGTAATACATTAACCCAAATTAGTGATGGAACCGGGGAAAGTGTTTGAACTAATAATTATACGGATACACTAAATACAACTCAGAAACAGTACACTAGACACTACACAACATTTTACAAGAGATTCGCAGACATCAGAACAGGAATACTACAGGAAAATCTTTTATTTGGAACGTCCAATATACGAATGACATCTCACTAACTTCACGGCGGCCATTTGCTTTGACGATTTCAGTGCCTTCTTCTTGGTTCAGCACAGCTGTTTGGGTGAAAGCAATTATTATATTTACAAATTATTATTCAATGTCTGTGTTTATTAATAACTATTAATTTGATTGTAACGTTATACTTTTTAAATATTAGCCCGATTTCTCTGACTTTGGTAATAACTGGCTGTTTAAAGAACCCTATATAATTTTTATAACATATACTTGTAACTTTTTTCGATATCCTGAGAATCGATACTAATCGATAAGAGTCAATATTGCTGTTACTTAATAAAACATTGATACTTTTCAATACTTAATAGTTCTTTATTTCTTCAATAATACTAATTACCAATAATATAATTCTAATTGATAATCTACAAGGACTTTACCACCCGTAAGTGAAGATAACCTAAAAAATAGAAAGGTAAACAAATATCGATTGGTTTACAGACAGTCTTATGAGTGGTGATAGATTATTTAAATTATACTAAAACTTTAATAAAAATTTTCAGAAGAGCATTACACTGTTTAAAACTTCACAGCCCTATATTAATTAATTGATCCTAATTAATTAATTAATAAAATTAAAAATTTTTTTTATTATTTTTTTTTTTATAAACAATTTTTTTTTAATTTTCTTCAAAACAATAATTTTTGTTTTGAAACTTTCGGTGAAGCTGAGTATATATATTTCTTCATCAACTTTACGCTACTCGACCGGTCTTGCTACCATTGGGACTCGACCAGCTGGGAAACTTAAGTGTTTCAGGCCAGTAAGACGTCGAGAGCCACACCAATTACACACCAATTAAACACCAATTAAACATATTACATTGGACTAGATTACATCGGAGTCACATACTCCATAATAAGTATATTATCAACACACATCAATACTTATTTAAATTTAGATATTATTACAATATTGGTATGGAGAACCATATAGGCTATAACTCCCGTGTTCTAAGATTTATATTTAAAATCATTTTCGAAATGAAATATTTCGATTGAAACTACTTCTTTCTACTTTCTTTCTCCAGCCTTAACCACAGTACTGTGGTAACTAACGTACACCAACTCACGTTAGTGCACTCTACTTTCACTGATGATGGCAGTGAATCGTTTGGTTTTGCGGAAATCATTGGACCACGGACAAACAGCCCGGGAAGTAATTTTGACAACACACTACTTCTTTGTTGCCGATAACGTAGTACACATATAAAAAATTATCCCCTACCCCTCACCTATAATTTTAATTTATAGATATTTCATCTACCTTTCTACAGTGGATCATTATGGCCTTCTTTTCAGGATACTTTATTTATCAAAATGAAGTACTTTACTCTCGTAAAAACATAAAACGTTTGCAGGTAAACTACTCCTTCCCTTAGCCGATCTTTACTAAAATCAACAATCCTTGAGGCCGCTTCAATTCAGGGACATGTGCAAAACATTATTTCATTCTGTTTGAATTTACGGCAGTTATCGTTCGTCGTAGAAAAAATTACTCTTGTTAAAACATAAAACGTTGCAGGTAAAGTACCCCTTCCCCTTAACCAATCTTCACCAAAATCAATAGGCACATCAGTAGGAACAATAGACATCCCTACAGCTCAGGCACATATGCAAAACATTATTTGATTCTGTTTTAATTTACAGCATTTATCGTTCGCCATAGAACAAAAATTCTACACACACACACACACACACACACACACACACACACATTTTTCGGAAAATTACTTTTCTTCATGTCCTGAGGGTAGTACAATCAGAATCAGCCCTTACCTCGAACACGATTTTTTTACCAACACCATACTTCCATTTCCTTATGGAATATGGAAGTAAAATTAATACGTTTAATATAATAGTATAAATGTAGTCGTCAGTAAACAGCCATTTAATTTGCATATAAGATAAAAATTCATAACACTAAATACCAAATCCTAAGCTTACATTAATATATCCTGACACTAAGTGAAGACTGAAAGGTTAATACAGTGGGAATAATACAAAAAGCAATAGTGTATTGAGTCTATTTTTATGTCATTTAATCGATTCAACGAGTCTATTATTACTGCATTTTCAGGGTTTTGCACTACTACCTTAAACGTCGCTTATTTACACTCTAATATTATTAAATGTAACTTTGATTAGTCATTTTTAACATAATTTATAAAGACAAACAATATTTCTATAATCTTATGTGATTTAGAGAGTACATAAGTCACATAACATTACAGTAGCAATTAACACGTTTTTTCCGACCAAAATTTGAATATTGTAGCCATTCGATTCCTCTTGTGTAATAAATGTTGTACTTGCCTTCTTCTTCTCCTTCTTTACCTTGTAGATATGTGTTTGTCTGCAGAGTATAAAATAACGTCTCCGCTATACATCTGTCAGTACATTTGTTCGGGCTAATCTTGAAAATATTTGGATGGATTTTGATAAGGTTTTTATCATAAATTCTAAAGAGCAATTGTTCTTAAATGTTTATATGCATGAAATTTCAGTATTGAACAATGCTGACAAACAACAATTATGTTATTGAAGAAATTTAGTGTTACTAAGCAAGAAAAAAGAGGGCGGAAATCGACAATGTCGTCTAAGAGAGAGGTTTATAAAATAGCGTATCACGGTTAATTCAAAATTTTTCTTTTTGCAAAGTTGGGACGCGCTGGTAGTTTCTTAATAAAATATTTGTTGGTACCATAACCCTATAAGGTAATACAGCAGTTGATGCATAAAATGACAGAGACTATGCTTCTCTTTTACATAACGACCGGTGGTTCTGACATATATTGTACTTAATAACTTTTGTACATTGTGGAACTGGAGCGTGAAAACGGAACAGGTCGTGTAAACTGACAAACGTGAGCTCATCTATACGCTCTGAATAGCGCGCAATCTGTTGGCGTTACCGTGAACCGTACTGCACGCCTTAAGTTATTCTGATAAACACAGAACTTCGATAATTAGAACACCAAGTACAGTATTAACAATTTTAACAATAATCAAACAATTCTTTTTTTAAACATTTAGACCGGAAAAATGTATAAATCTCTCTACTCATTGTCGGAGCTTCGTCAGTGGTAACAGGGTGCGCTGGATGTAGAGATATCGCTCGGGAAGGTGAGGTTGACGGTTGTATGGGAGAGGCTATTTGAGACGTATCCCATTCCTTACACCCCCCTCCCATATTCTAATTGAAGCAAAAAAATCAGTCCAAGTTATCAACATCACATTAACTTATTCTTATAAGAAACAACATATGATTCGGTAAATGTGATTTAATGTTTCAATTTTTTAACAAAATTGTGAAATATTTTAAGACATTTCTCAATAAAATTCAAAAATCATAATATTTGTTTTAATAATACAGCAAAAATTGGTTCCGAATCACCGTTTCTTGAGATTAATGTTGTAACATAACAAGATTACGCCCCAGAATAAATATAATTTAATCATCCAAATTCGTTGTGAATTATGCCTAAACGCAATCTTTTTAGAAACAAAATACAAAGAAGTATAAAATTAACCTAACAAATAAAGAAATAAAAATAAAATATATTATTTAAAGACAAATAATAATGTCAAGGAGTGAAAGGTAATAAAAAACAAAAGGGAAATATTATAGTAAGTAAATATTAGCGAAATAGGGAATGAAAACTTATGAATTAAATAATTTAATGACAAGGACAAGACAATAACTGACTATGACTATTACACCCAGGAAGGAAGATCAAAGAATAATAAAAATGTAAATATAGTTATTAATGAATAGAAATATAATGTATAAATGTTAAAACTTGTAAGTAAGTAAAAAGACATTGGTTATTGTATAAGCCTCTTAAACTATAGAGAGGTCTGCGAACCTCAAGCAGTTATTTTGTGTCAGTGCACTACAAACTGTAAGTGACATAAAAATTACAAATAGAATAATATTAACCAATAATCACAAAAGTTAGGTAGTTTAATAATATAAGAAAGTGAAAATAACGGTGATAGACGTTAAAATAACAGTGTATAGTGAAAGTGAATAGGAAATAGATCTAGTTATAATATAAACAGTGAATAAAACATATAATTTATATAAACCAAATATATAGTTAATATAATAAGATCAAACAAAGTGTATAATGATTAAAAATAGTGGCATATTACGTTACAATCTAACAATATACATCAGTGACGAAGAAAAATTAAGATTCAACTGAATCATGTCAATTATAAAATATGAAAACAAACCTGTAACCCATAAATATGATTTAGCCAAGACCTGTACTAAATGAATCGGTAGTTTTAAGAAAGAAACATTATTGTTGAAGAATATTTTAAATAAGCCAGAACACATTAATTCGAAGCTGGACATTTTATACAAAATAATTAATTATCACTGTTGCACACCACTATATAAAAATTATTCCGATTACCGCTTTCAAGCTTCACAGCTCATCGTCATATCGGGAATGAACAAATAACCTGAAAACAATCCTACACCCCCACCCCACCTCACCTAGCTCACACACAACAAGCTATAATTCAATTGTCCCTTCCCCACCTTCTGAGCCTTGTCACCTCCATCTGGACAGTTACATATTTTTCTAGCAAATTCCTTGTGTTTCAGTGTGTGTGTGTGTGTGTGTGTGTGTGTGTGTGTGTGTGTGTGTGTGTGTGTGTGTGTGTGTGTGTGTGTGTGTGTGTGTGTGTGTGTGTGTGTGTGTGTGTGTGTGTGTGTGTGTGTGTGTGTGTGTGTGTGTGTGTGTGTGTGTGTGTGTGTGTGTGTGTGTGTGTGTGTGTGTGTGTGTGTGTGTGTGTGTGTGTGTGTGTGTGTGTGTGTGTGTGTGTGTGTGTGTGTGTGTGTGTGTGTGTGTGTGTGTGTGTGTGTGTGTGTGTGTGCATTCCTTTTAAACCTACAGTCTTTCTCATCCACACATGTGGGCCAGTCACACACCCTTATTTTAAAAACATCCAATTAGTCCTATGCAATTTAATTCTTAATCTTATCTATCGGTCCTCTATCATTTACTTCTTAATTATGTTATAAAATATTTCTTCATTATAAAATTTAATTTTAGTATTAATTAAATTGTCTAATCCTTTTTCTCTTTCTTTCAATATTTCTAACTCCTCCGTAAGCTTCCTTTCAACTGTGTTATTTACTATTTTTACTATTTCGTAGTCTTCCAAAGGATTAACAAACTTATGGCTATCTTCTATGAAATGTCTTGCATATAATGAATTCGTTGTTCTATTACCTTCTCCACGTTTGTGGTCAGACAACCTGCATACGAATTTTCGTCCTGTCTCACCTAGGTACACTTTGTTGCAGTCTTTACATTTTAATTTATAAATTCCGCTTTTCTGTAATACTGGGATTTTTTCTATATTTTTATTCCTTACTTTATCAAATACCGTTTCACATTTTTTTAATAGCTATATCTACTCAGTATTTATTAAAACATTTTATAATTTTTCTAGTATGTGAACCTATGTATGTCAATGACCCTGCATAATTCTTTGGTTCTGGTTCTATTTTAGCTTTTTGTATGTTAACCTAATTATATGAAAAAAGGAGATGAACAATCAAAACAACTTCTATTTTCCTTTGCTTTTTTTTTTTTACATTGTCTTCTTGTAGCAATATCTTGCATTAGCAGAACGTCAGATGGCTTTGACCCTTCAGATCGTTTGGCGAACCGTAACGCTATATGAAAATATGAATAAAACTGCGTCATAAAAACGCGTATTTCATTAAGCCTAATTTAATGCTCTAAGCCGAAATAAAAACTCTTATCTCTAAGGCATTGAAAATTTCGTCAGCTGTGTCATGGCTGCTGCTCTCTGCTGTCATCGTCTTCGTCGTCCCTTTTTTGCATCAACCAAAAAAAACATAACCTCATTTACTTTGACACGTCTTCATTGTTTCCTTGTTTGAAATCTTCGTAGCATGCTCTTCAAACTTATTTTTGATCTTGACCCAGTCAGAAAAAGTAAAAACACCAACACAAAAATCGGTTGCCACAGTTTGCAAAATCTCGTCATTGCAACCAATTTTTCTTCAGTCGTTATCGTGGCCCGTTTCCTCTTTGGTGACATGAAGCACACGTTATTACATGTTTATTACCTTGGTTTTTGTGTTTTACCAGGAAAACAAATTTTCATTCTAAAAATTGGGGATTTTTTTGGTCGGTCGTTTCGGTTAAAAGCTATTTCGATTAAAAGTATATCGGTTATTTGAGTTTCTACTCTAATACCTTGTATATCTGTAACATGCATTAAGCTCTTAGGGTTTAGATCAAAAGTTTGTTACAAATAACGGACGGCAAATCCTTTCATTTCCCGTATTCGTAGCAGTCTGACAGAACCTCCATTACTCATTTTATACAAACTACTTCGTATGATTGGTTTTAATAAATTAATATATAAACAAATAAATCAAATAAACATTATATATTTAAATAAATAAATTATAAGTTTATTTATAAGAGAGGGTCCGATTTCTCTAGGCGCCAAACGGGTATGGGTCCAACCTCAGTGCTGCCCTAGTGGCAAGTTGCCCTCCTGTTCCCCGGAAACGTTCCCTTGAAATTATTAGTTGTTAACAATGTTCGGTTCTAAAACGACATAACTCTTTGCCAGTGTTATGAGGCTTTAAACAATCTTATCAAACTATTTATAAATGTGTACACACATAAAGCGAATAATCGTGTTCCTTACGTTTCCTTGTTAAACACCGTCTCTTGTATTAAACTTTTATTTTATTTTAATTTTCATATTCGTTTAAATTTGGTTTAAAATTTTGTTTAATGTTCTTGCTTACATATGTTTCGTCAAGACATATCATTCTCACATTCATATAATTTTTTCCTATCTAAGTTTTTGTTTATGTTATACTACAACAAAAGTAATAAAAGAAACAAGTGATCTATAGTCTGTAGAAATATATGAGAACGAGCTGAAAAATGATTCAAAGTGAGTTGAATAATATAGAAGAAAAGTTTACTCTAATACTATGTTGGCTACTCCAAATAATGAAATGTAATATTTATTGTGATTATAAAACATATCAATAGCATTGTTAAACACAAATGTTCATAATCTCACGTAGTTTTCCGCGACCGGTGTCTATTACGTTTTTGAAGTACGTGGGTTGACTGACCGCACAAATAATGCATACAACGTATCACCTACAACGCAGGATCCACTTACCGGACCACCCCACCGCCACTTCTACACTATATAACTAAGTTCTCTTGCCGGCCTTTTCGTCACTTAGACCTGAAGATAATCATTGTAATATGAGAGAAACGTTGTTATACAAGAAATTTTTGACGCGTCTGTACCGGAAAAAGACTTCAAAAACATAATAAATGTTTTCAAGTTTTAGTTTTATTTTATTACAATGTCTATTTACAACGTAGTACACTGAAACATTGCAACTTTGGCAATTATTAGTTTTAAAATAAAATATTATCAGAACTAATTAACTTTTCTTTCAGTCTAGAGAAGTTCACAGAGTACTTTACGATACTGAATGGATTTATAATTCTGTAAAATTTAGAAAAACACTGATCATATTTGGATTGAGATGCCAGCGGCCAGTAAAATTTAAAATTTTATCTACCAGCGACATTGGATTAAACTTTGTAGTCTTTGTAAGTACGTTTCTATGCGCCTACTAATGCCTTGATTATCTACATTATTGATTTTAGCTACTGTGTGTTCTCAATGTTAATGCATTTGTCCGAAGAGTACTACATAACATACGGTATAGTACTTTGAACTGGTTATGCTGATTTCCTTGTATCCCGCTTAAGTTCTACAAGTTTTACACCACACTTTACAAGCCACGTAAAGGAAATTATTGTTGTCTTAAATTTTTTTTTTGCTATGCGGTTTCGCTGTGATTAATATATTGAATTGCTGTATCAATCTGTCGAAATTCTAATATGTGTTATCATGTAATAAACAGGGGTGCACTCGTAAATTTTCCAGTACCGGAACGCTTTTTTTTTTTTTAATATTTAGCAAATGGATTGGATTCTTCCAGAGTGGTTGGTTTTGCTTGTTTCGTTCGGGTGTCGTCTGCAGTCCGGTGTTTTCGGAGCCATGTTTTTACATATGGCTCTGGATCCCAGTCACTCAAGTTTGGGCCGTGTAGTTTAACAAATATCAAACTTGACACATGTGGCACTGTTAGTCTCGTACGGGTGGGTGTAATGATGAGATTCATTAAACTGAATCCTCTTTCGCGGAAACCACTAATGACTCATCAGTAAATAGGTACTGAGTTGAGTAGTGAGCCGATCGGTGGAAGGTACCCCGTCCACTGCAATGCCCGCTGGTCTACACTTCAAGGTCATCCCGCATCCAAAATAGATATCATGTGCGTTGTGTTCGGTGCCGTTCGGTGAGCCTAGTGCATAGTTACCAAATGATTATGTTATTTTTTGTTTTCTTTCGTCAGTTTTAATTTTCGATCTCGGCGATGGTCATTGAGATGAATAATGTGTATAAACAAAATTAACAGTAACACTAAAAGGAATTATTTGTCGAATATGTTAATATTTCTTCATTATCTTGCAATAAGAAGTATAATAACAGTGAGTACTAAATCTTCAAATAATACGTGGACCAGATTTTTGAGTAAAAACACATTTCATGTGAAAGAAAATAATTCTTTTTCTCAAAAAGCAGTACCGGAACGGCGTTCCGGTACCAGTACACGTAATAAACAACAATTAATACACGAAGAAACTGAAAAGAGTAGTAAACACTAATTACAGGAGATTAGTCCATCCAAATTAGGAAATTAGTCTAAATCCACTAAATTCACTGACAACACTAAGAACTGAAAAAGCCACCCACTTCTAACTGCGACGATCTATCCAGTAGACCAGAAAATGAAAACCAGTAATTCCCGGAAATTACGAATAAACCTGTTGGTCACAGGCATATATTTGAATAAATTTGTTGGTTAAATACAGTAAGGCAAGGCATTATAAAAATAAACTCTCCATCTCCCCTCTTTCTCCTCTCTCTCTCTCTCTCTCTCTCTCTCTCTCTCTCTCTCTCTCTCTCTCTCTCTCTCTCTGCCTGTCTCCCTCTCCCTCTCCCTCTCCCTCTCCCTCTCCCTCTCCCTCTCCCACTCTCTGTCTGTCTGTCTGTCTGTCTGTCTGTCTGTCTCTCTCTCTCTCTCTCTCTCTCTCTCTCTCTCTCTCTCTCTCTCTCTCTCTCTCTCTCTCTCTCTCAACACACACACACCACACACACACACACACACAATTATGTTGTGATTGTATGCGTTATTAACAGCATTAAGGTTGTTTTTGTATATAATACAATACAATGACAACTTTTTAAAAATAAAGATATATTTTTTGATAATATAAGTGTGTCTTATCATCTGACGTGACTGTAGAATTGTTGTGACGTAAAATATTTTACTCAGTAATTAAACAACAAATAAATTTATCTTGTTAATAATTTAAAAGCGTATAGAAAAAAAGTTTTTTAATCAAGTCAAGCAACTGCACTAAAGTCTTTGGAGTATCAGGAGGCCTGATCACATTTCCCAAGATTGGAACACGTCACGTAGGCTAAGGCGCAAAAACGATAACATTAATCATATCCAGGTTTTGATATTACTAACAAAGCAACTGCATCAAAATGTCTTTTTAGCCATTAGGAAAAGGATATAATCGTATTGTTACGACTGTCTACTGATCGTCGTATGGTACAGTGGAAAACAAAATACAAGACACCAATTAAATCACTAATCACCAGCTTTTATAATCACAATTAAACAGTTTGTAATCAACAAGATAGCCTCTTACAACAAATTAAATAAAAATTGTACAGACGCAATAAAAATGTCAACTAATATAAAACACAATTGTCCCTCACAATTATAAAACTTCGCCACAATACTTCGAACTGCACTGTGTAAACCGTCCGACAATAACTAAACTGAGCATCGCTGAGTACTTGTATTTATACCCCTCCGAAAATCCAGAAACTCCATACTACACAACAGAGCTACACTAGAACGTAATTTATTGCGGTCTTGACTTAGTGCGCGCGGCTGGTGACGTCTAGAAAAGTCTCGCTTACGTATGTTGAGATCACGTCCGGATTCCACTGGAACATCCGAGAAACACGTTGAATGTTTTCTAATGGTGTAACACTTTTTCGCATTACGAAACAATATTAAATAATGTTAAGAAAGATTATTACTGTTGTAGTGTTTGTATATACAACTAATACCGACAGATGTCAGGAAAAAACAACTGAATTTTTTATTAACATTTTTTATTTTCCTACTAATAATTGACAATGTCTCTTTTTTCAGGTTTTGCAATTTACATATTCGTATTTTGCATTCTTTCCAGAAGTCTACAAACATTGGGAAAAATAAAACACAATAAAAGTTGTCTTTGTTTATACTTGCCCAAATGTTGTATTACACAATCGTGGTAACACACAGAATCACTGTAATGTGCCACACAAAACTAATTTTGGAAATGTAGAAATAAATTATACAAATTGTACACAAATTAGTATAATAATATAGAGATTTTTTTTATACTATATAAGTTTGCATAGTGTTCTTTATACTGACACTTTTATTTTGCTTACTTATGTTTTGCAAATAAATAAACACTCCACTATGTAAACTGCGTAATTATACACTTACAAAGTAATTATTTAAATAAAAAAAAGAGAAACATAAAGTATTACAACATATTAAACTATTTATTATAATTACGTATCTACTTTCACTTGAAAGTAATAAATTGTTGTTGTTAGCTTAAACTTTGTTTTATATGTTTTTGTCCTTCTGCTCTATTTGTACGGTGATTCCATACACAAGCACGTAGAGTTATGTCTTTCGTAAATAACGTGGTAAACACTGTGAAGCAAGACTGTTTAAAATTGATTGACTACACTCTAGGCTACTAGGCCGTGGTCCACCATTGCCGCCTAGAACAGACGTTTTGGCCTCACCGTTAGAGGCCATGTTCAGTGTAATCGACTCGAGCAACTGTACGGTTCTCCCCTTTGCACAGTAGCACAAATTTGCATTGATGATGGCCGTCAATGGCACGGCCCAAACGTCTGATAGAGAGTATAGCACTGAACCACGAATTGAACATAGCCCGGGATCAGAATTTAACAACATTGTTTCCGGCCGTGTAAGTCTTACAATTAGTTTTAGTGTTTCCTATTATATGGCGAACAAATGCCAACTTACACAACAACAAAAGCGGGTCAAAGAACAACACATTCCCCTACGTCAAATAATCAACTTTTGGCAATTTTAACGCCTAAAAATTATATTTCATAGTTACTTGAAGTCATACACTCTGTCATTTACAAATTTATCTTTAATCCCACATATAATTTTTATTTTATAGTGTCTACACATGGTAATCAGCAAAATCACTCCTGAGCGACAAGTAACTGTTCGTCTGCGAAATGCATATTGGATAATGATCCGATTGAGAGCCACATTTTCTGCTCACTTTTATAACACAGAGCGGAGTCGATGACGATAAATTACACTAAGTACAATGTAATTGTAATTGACTGGTTTTAATGAAACCTTGTGCTACAGTTTCTAAACACGATATATGTAAAAATTCTGTATGCACGCCAGAATTATTATACACTATATAAAAGAGACTTCAGTGGTTATTATAAAACTATACACAAAGTATCTACATAAAGAAATAGGAATACGAAGAATATTGCTTCGACCATTTAAAGTAAATTACCACTAAAACTAAAGTGAGAAATGAAACGAATCTGATTCCATTTCAAAGTATTTAAATAATTTGCTATGAGAACAGTGCGGCCTGATTGTAAATAATTAGTGACATTTGCACGTACAGCGGTACCAGAGGTTATACACGTCTGCCTGCAATTATGTTACTACGCTCATTATAGAGCCACGGAACACACTGTCAAAGCTGTAATTAAACGACTGTCTGTGATATTAGAATTGTTCTTGGCGTGTATGAATATTAACTTGTGAACTGTTTTCAATTTTTATATAATACAATGGATTAAAAAAAGTAAGAAGCTTAATATTGTTTTTGCCATTAGAATTTCATGCACAGTAAAATTGTTATTTTGAAATGGAGACAAAAATTGTTACTTTGAATGTAACCACTTTAGTGATTTTAGGTTGGCTTACGATAGTATAGATAGGGAATATGTGTATTCAGGAATGATTGAGTTGAAGACACCAAAAAAGTTGATCGCTCTATTTAAAGGCCACATTGTAGAACACTCGATGTCAGATAAAAATCCAGAATAGGCTATCTGACCCTGTGTAAACGAGGAAAGGGGTCCCCGACAAGGAGATCCTTTAGCTTGCCTTCTTTTAAATATTGCTTCAGAAAAAGTCAGTAGAGATGCAGCCATTAACACAAGAGGAAATATCTTTTATAAGTTGGTTAAAATTTGGGCTTATGCAGATGACATCGACGTTATAGGAAGAAGAAAAACAGTAATGATGGAGGCCTTTGTGAAATCTAAGAAAGCAGAAACAAGAATGCATCTGCAGATCATGTAGGGAAAAACAAAGTATATGCCAGTGACAAGAAAAGGCTGTTTTGTAGGCCCAAAAAATTAGAAAGAGCATCTTATAAATTCTAGGTAGTACATAGCTTTACCTACCTCGGCTCAGAAGTTAACTGAAAAAATAATATTAGTGTGGATATCCGAAAGCGTATTTTGTCAGCAAATAGTGTGTGCAGGGCCTCATAAAACATCTAAAGTCTTAGTTAATACGAAAGAAGGCCAAGTTATTGATGTTAAGGTCCTTCTGTGCCTAGTACTGACTTATGCATTAGAAACATAGACGCTACCTATATCAGATGAGAGGCAATTAAATATACTTGAGAGGAGAATGTTAAATATACTCAGGTAAATGTTTGGTCCACTGGGGAGCCTGGAGGAAAAGATATAATTTAGAGATTTACAATTTGTATGATGAACCTGATGTCACCTGTAGTAAATTAAAAAGATTAGAATGGGCTGGACACATTATACCTGCTTGTAAAAGGAGAGATAATAAGAAGATATTTAATGGAAAACCAGAAGGTAAAAAAAAAGTTGCTAGACAAAAACTGATTTCGAGAAACGGAGTGAGTCAGAACATCAGTACTCTTGGAATTAGAAAAGGGGAAGAATATGGCTGTGAATAGAGAAGAATGGCGAAATCTTCTAAAGACGACCAGGCCCCACAAAGGGCTGTCGAGGTGATGATGATGATGATGATGATGATGATGATGATGATGATGATGATGATGATGATGATGATGATGATGATGATGATGATGATGATGATGATGATGATGATGGAAATCGTTACTTCTTACACAAAATAATATTGCAATTGGTATTTTAAAAAACATATTTATAATTGTGTAACACACACTCACAACACGCGTAGGGTAAATACACAAAGCCAAAGAAAGCAAACACACAGTAAGGCTTGAATTTTAGTGGCAGCTTATAGCTATGAAAGTTGCTTTCTGATACACTGAAGTGAGTCAATATATGAGGCACTAGAACTTATTCACATGGAACTCTTGCGTCTTGCTCACACTTTAATTTTGTAAGTGAAATATTTACCAAGCTTCATTCCGGCGGTGACCTAGGCAATAAAGATATTCTTTACCACTCGACATAGTCATATTTCAAACTAAGGTTTGAAAGTATCGTATTAAAAAATTTAATACATCAAGGCTCGTACTTGGAGAAGGATTTATAGCTTTATACTTTTCAAAGACGAAAGCAATGTAACTTTCCAACTATCTAGCGTACACATTTTAGATTAGATTAAAAAACACTCTCCCTAATTTATGATATTAAAGTCTTATTTTTTTTATTAAAAAATAAATAGTTTTTCTCCAAGTATTAAGAATGTAAGAACCAAGTTGCAGATGTGTTACAACAAAGGATAATTTATATTAATCCATCTAATAGCCCTTACTTCATACAGCTTAATGATCGTATCATTCATCGCCTTTGAAAGTGGAATAAATTAAGTAAACACCAAGAAATATTTTCAACTCGACTTCAATTTTTAATAAAACAATTGTCTGATTTAAAAAATATATTTAATTTTACAAGTGTCCAACAGACAATAGTATGACATACAATAAATAGTAAATAATACAAGTGACCAGTTGCTGATGTCCGCACACAATGTATTAACAAGTTACTAATAACACATCTAATCGCTCCGATTCACAATACTGTTACCTAATGCGAAAAACGTGTACGCCATTACAGAATATTCTCCATGTTTTTCGGCTATTCCAGCTGTAATGTGTGTGTGTGTGTGTGTGTGTGTGTGTGTGTGTGTGTGTGTGTGTGTGTGTGTGTGTGTGTGTGTGTGTGTGTGTGTGTGTGTGTGTGTGTGTGTGTGTGTGTGTGTGTGTGTGTGTGTGTGTGTGTGTGTGTGTGTGTGTGTGTGTGTGTGTGTGTGTGTGTGTGTGTGTGTGTGTGTGTGTGTGTGTGTGTGTGTGTGTGTGTGTGTGTGTGTGTGTGTGTGTGTGTGTGTGTGTGTGTGTGTTGCTGCTACTGTGAGATGAAGGATAATTACATGTCACTTGTCACGCGTCCGCAACGAGACTTTCCCAGACCATACATGTCCGTGCGCGCTGTGTTCAAGGCCGAAACCAAATAAGCTCTAGTGTTTTCTAGTAGACGCGTATTATGGAATATGTAGGAATATCAGAGGGGTATAAATACAATGCTTCAGCGACGCTTTGTGTCACTTTTAATGGCGATATTTTTTCTAGTGCGGTTCAAAGTATTGTGGCGAAGTGTTATGTGTTTTATAATTGTGCGGGACTCTATTAGGTGACATTTTTATTGCGTATGAACAATTTTTATTTGATTTGTTGGAAGAGACTATCTTGTTGATAACAAACTGTTTAATTATGATAATTAAAGCTGGTGATTAGTGACTTGATTGCTGTCTTGTATTTTGTTTTTCCACTGTACCATACGACAATCAGTAGACCATGGTAGCAATACGTAAACTCACAACTATAACTCTCCCAGGCCATTACCAAAATTATACTGCTTGGGCTAAATCGAAAATACGTAATCTGTTAATGGATGAGATTATTAAGAATGTTTCCGTTTTTTTAGTCGATTGTTTATAGTATACAAAACTCATGGTTGACAAAATGTAACGTCTAATAAGTAAATGCAATAATTGTAACTGATTGACACTTGGAGAAAACATCAAGACGTATAGAAAAACACAACTAAAAGCAATCTAGACTATAAGCATTGTTGTTTACGGATGAACCCTTATGATAAATAAGATTATAGGATATATTGGTTCATCCTATTTAATTACAAGTGTTGTGATGTTCAAGCGTTTCTTTCTTCTTCATTAGTAAACATCCTGAACCTACGTATAAAATGTTGCTTATAACAGATATATTCTGTTACTATGGGATTTTATTTAAACGTACCCTGCAAACAAAAACATTGTATAACACATTCTAGAAACATTATAAGTGCAGTAAGAGATCAGGAAAAAGCGCCAGCCACAAATAGATTTCGGCAACAAAGAAACATACATGTGTAAAATTTTCTCCAAAACGAAAAGCGATTTCTGTTACAAAAACGGAGACGTGTGTAGTAACCTGAAAGTTACTTCTCTCCTGCTAGATCTACTCGCCATACTTCGAGTTGTTTATTCTTTTTTTCTACTATTATTCCGGGTGTACAATGTTTACACATTTTCTGAAACCATAGATTACAGACTTGATTGAATTCTTATCTTCCACAGCTGCTTGTCATCTAAAGAACTACTTCAATTTCTCGTTCCCTGAATATAGTTCCCTCGTATCCCAGTCTGAAGTTGGTAGTCTCCCATCGGGCGCCTCCCCAGGTGGCGGATAGGGAATTGTTTGTATCATATCCGGTGCTCACCATATAAGGTGGGTACCGGGGAAATAAAATACCCGGGGCGGACCAAAACTAGCAGCAGCTGCCTTGTAGTTGGATATTGGTATATTAAAGTCAAAAGAAGTTGTAAACCTTGATTAAAAATTGCCTGGTTCTCCAGGTTGGGGATTAATGCAATGTGCCAACTTGGGAAATGCAATTGATTGGGAAAAAAGAAATTGGTAAAAACCAAAAACCAATTAGTTGTTTTTTTGTAATTTACAAAAAGAAGCGAGTATTATTTTAAAAGTGTACTGGCTTTTGTAATTTCGAGTTTCCTAACAACTGTGCTGAACTGCGTTCAGCTTTTAAAACCCACACGTTCTCCACCGCATTTAAAACTCGCGCGACTGCCACTGCTTAGTGATCGCGCGTCGCGAAGTAAAGTTAGTGGGTCAGAGTCTATTTGTCAAGAGCGACGACGATATCAATTCGTTCCCGCACAGCTGATTTTTGGTCACACAAGGACTGGCATGTTTTTAGTTTTCGTGGTTAGACTACGCAGTTTATTCGGTCTCATTCCTCATCTTACTCTTGACTGAATCGTTTGGGACTGCCGGCCTGATCTTCCGGTATTCGTTTACTTCTACTAGCATGGAAGCCTAATTCTAAAGTGTCCCAGGCTTCTCGGACAAGCCGATGAAGGAGTGTCGGAGGATGACCGACCACCTGTCATCCTCCCGTGCAGAGAAAAAGACCTAAGCTCCTCGACGCCGCCAGTCACGAACAGCCCAACAGATGAGGATGCAGCCAGAAGTAACCCTTACTGTCATCAGCTGTGTATCTGAACCACATACCCGGATAAAAGCTAAAATTGGAAAACTCAGGTGGGATCTTTCAGTATTATATCTTTTCTTCTGACATCTTCTACGTTCCTCCAGTTTACTCTGCAGACACCATGTGAAAACAGACTTATAATTTGTAAAATCATGAAACATTAACCTGTAAAGTTTGGAGTGAACATGCATCAGGCATGTGTGAAACTGTAGTCTGGTTTTGTAAGATAGGATCCCATACTGAATTGATTGTGCTTTTATGTTATTCAAATATTTTTGATACACTCATGTAAAGGAGGAATATTTACACATATACATATATCTGAGTGAGTAACTTAAATTCTAAGTCACATGAACACTGTTTAAATATAGCTGGGTATGAATGGGTGATACGAGTCCCCTTATGTAGCTTTTCAATCTTACATAATCTAGTGGGATAGATGATTAACCTACACATTTCGGGGATATGAATCTTAAAACGCGTTTAATGAGTTCTTAATTCTGTCTTGATGATTTCTTCCTGAGCACACCGACACTGGAGCTGGGTTCATTATGAATTACTGTTATCACACTTTACAGGGGACATTGGGTTATTTTTGGATGAATTGATGTTACACCTTGCGGAGATATTGATGTGGTGTTACCAGCAAGGGGGTTTCACCCAAGATAATTACTTGAATTAATTGTGGGTAGTATGTGTATGTTAATGTGTTGTGATGTATGTATGTATGTGTATATTTTTCTCAAGGGGGTTAATAATGTATAACTGTATAGTAGCACATGTGTGAACTGTTAAATGAGCTGGCTGATTCAATGCATTGGTACTTAAGAGATCTCAATGAGCTAATTTATCTAATATCTTATAAATAATTGAGTGCCCCAATATCTTGTAAATAAGTTACCCCCCTCAAAATAAAAAAAATAAAACAAAATTTACAAAACTCTTACACAAAATTTGGGGGAGGTTGCACAACACTAACTTTGCTGCTACAGGTGCAGTTTTAATCTACAATATTGATTGAAACGCTTCGTTAAAAAATGTATGACAACAAAAAACGATACAAACCGAATGCAAACAACTCTATAACATGCACCAATAAATTAACAAGGTTTCCGATATTTTAATTAAAATATATCCATTTTCCACTATATACCGATACAGACTATTGCATAATCGATATATCGAAAATTAGTGTAGTTACGCTATTGAGGAAAATTTCTAGAATATAAACACTTGCTGCAGTGATAAGCTTCTTGTACATTTATTTCAAACAACTATAACTTTTTCATGCCACTACCAGAATAATACTGCATTTATATTTAACCAATGTGGCGAAATACGTTACTAGACTGTCGTGTATGCAAGCCTTTACAAGGCGCAGAAGCATAGAGAACCTGCAGAGAGTTACGTCGTCTTCCTGCTCAAACAACACAAACAAGTAAAGCGTTGCTTTAGCACAAAGTCACAAAGGGCGCATGAGTCCTATTTCCTCAGAGCAAGAGTACTAACTTGAAAGCGTTACAGATTAGTTGTTGCTATAAGCTTTTGAAAACTAATGTTTAAACATTTTTTGACCGTTAAATGTGTGTTAATGCAATCTTATGCTCGGGAACCCATAAGTATACAATATTTTGATCTAATTTTTTTACTATTTTAATTTTTCTGTGCAGATTTATTGAAATAGCGAAGCAAGTTTTCAGTTTTGAATCCATCGATTGGCACTTGTCTACCTGTCTTTCCATCTGTTTCGGGCGTGTCTCACGACAACTTTTGAACGCATCAATCAATTTTTGTTAAAGTCGAAAAACATTTACCCTACAGAATCCTATTGTTTTCAAGTTACATCCCTCCGAATATAGGAGACCATGAAGGAAACATGCGGGCAGTCAAAATTGTGAAAAAATCACAAAAACCCATGTGGGTGTCAAATTAAAGGAGATTTCAACAGAAACCTGAATATAGCGTTTATTTGTAAAAATTTCTAAATTTTTGGACGTCAAGGCGCAAAAAGTAGATAAAACGTTTCATTAAACCTCAAAAATTTTATCTGGGGTATCATATTAAAGATAATTTAAACTAAAATATGAATTTAGTTTTATGTTTTGGAAATTTCAAACTTTTGGAAATCGAAAACACAAAAAATTCAAATTTCATATACGTGTAAGAGTCCGGCAGGGTATCAGACTATAAGAAACTATAATCCAAATCCAAATGTTTCGAGGTTTTATTGTATCATTGTGTGCTCTACAATTGTTTATTTTCCTTCTTCACTGTATGTCTTGGGTTATAAACCGTTCCTACTTTACAGGGTATCTGACCATTTTTTCTAGAGTCCTCCTCCAAGGTCTCTCGTCCTCAGTGGCCTATATTCAAACGTTTGTTTAGGAATACGCGTGTTTATCATGCGCTCCACATGAGACTTCCAATTTGCCTGTATTCCTTTATACTCTCTAGAACCGACTGTAACTTCAGGTCTTTCCTTATGTCGTCGTTTCGTAGATGATCTCTCAAACTACATCCGTAAACTGTTCTAAAAAATTTCATTTCCGAGGCCTGTATTTTTGAAATATCTTTTTTCAGGAGAGACTATGTTTCGCATCCATACATTAAAGTCGGCACAGCCGCGAACTTATAGATCTTTATCTGTGTCTCCCTCTGTGTTTTATTCTATAATTCACGTCTTATTGTTCCACGGGTATCTAAATTTATTTAACTTTCTGCCGATATTGTTGTTCTTCTTATTTTGTGAGATATCACATCCCAAATAATTAAAATGTGACACCTGCTCCAAAACACAATTATAAATTCAAATTTTTGCTCTTACAGGGTTCTTCCCTAGGAAGCCCATTACTTTTGTCTTAGTATTAGATATCTTAAAGTTGTATTTCTGGCAGATTGTATGCAAGGTATAAACAGACCTTTCTAACTTATTTTCACTCTTTCCTATAATTATTTGGTTATCTGCGTATAGTAACGTGATAAGTGATCCCTTATCCTAGAATCGCATACCTGCAGGACAGACGTTCACCAATTCTCGCAAAATTTTGTCAATACTCGTGTTAAATAAACTTAGAGAGAGGCTACAGCCTTGCCTAACACCTTGATTTATGGCCACTTCTCAAGATAATCTTTCCTTACCTAAATACTACAATTGTTATATTACTAAAACAGAAATAGTAGAGAAATCGGGATTTTCTAAACTTCCGTATAATGGAAAAATTATGTAATAGTAAGTGAACTTCGTTCGAAATATTGACTGAGATGTGCAGCACTGGAAGCATATTAGATTTAACTTGTAGTTAAAAATTTGTTTGCATCATACTTGCAAATTTTAAACGCTCTTTATTATTGAAAACAGTAAACGTTAAGGAAAACTAAAACTCATTCCATAATTAACGCAGTTTCAGACCAGTTCCGCACATTATACTTTTCAATGGATTACCAAACTATTACATTTCATAGCAGTAAATAGCAATAATAAGCAACTTAAATAATGCTTATCTAAATAAAAAATAAAAAATGTACATACACACTTGTTACGGCTTTTCCATAAAGTTTCAATTTTGGGAGGCTAAGTTGTTATCTAAATAAATACAGAAAAAATGTAAAATTCAATTAATAAAGTTTTCCACGGCTACGTTGCGTAAGTACTGCGTACTTAGAATAGACGTTATGTAACTAAAGACTTATTACTACTTGTTTTCTTTCAGTTTTCTCATAACTCTCCAGAAATTTGCTCACATTTTTATTGTGGTAAACTCAAAAATATATCGTTTTGCAACTACAGAAATTCGCTTCCTACCTTATGTAAACAAAATTATTTACTTTTCTGTTAGCTCTGGTAGTACAGAAAGGTTGTTGTCTAAATGATACGTAAAAAAAGTATTCTTAGAACTTACATAAATACATATTCATAACATATCGAACGATCACGCTTGGAACGGCTGCGACGAGAAGAAATCTAGTGACAGCCACATTAACTATTCTGCAAAACTTTAATGTTCTGTTCACGTATAAGCTTAATGGAAATTAAGGTTATGTCACTCATACATAAGGTTACATACACTACACACTGTACACAAGGTTATGTACTGCTTAACACACATAATATTACAAAAAATAAAATTTATTTAGATTTTATAAAATGTAAATAATTAAAGTTGCATTTGTTTTAACGGCTTCAATTAATGTTTCATAGTTACTTATTGTCATATGCTCTGTCAATCACTAATTTATCTTTAATTCCACATAATTTTTATCTTATAGTGTCTATACATGTCTAATCAGCGTCGTCACTTCTTGAGCGAGAAGTATCTGATCGTTTGCAAAAGTACATTGTATATGATCCAATCGACACCACATTTCCAGCTCCACTTTTATGACGCAGGGCGGAGTCTATGTTAACAAATTACTCTAAGAGCAGTGTACATGCAATTGACTGCCCTTATGCTACTGTCTTGAACACGATGTATCTACAACTCTACATGCACGCCATAATTATTGTACATTACATAAAAGAGATTTCAATGACTATTATAAAACTGTACACAAAGTGTCTACATTAAGAAATAGAAATATGAAAAATGTTGCTTCGGCCGTTCAGAGTAAATTGCCACTAAAAACTAAAGTGAGAAATGAAACGAATCGGACTCCATTTCAAAGTATTTAAATAACTGGCTATGAGAACAGTGCGGACTGATTGTAAATTATTAGTGACATTTGCACGTACAGCATTTAGTAATACACGTCTGCACACGTCTGCTTGTACACGTCTGCCTGCAATTATGTTACTACGCTCATTGTAGAGCCACGAATTACACTGTCAAGGTTGTAATTAAACAACTGTCTGTGATATTATAATTGTTCTTGGCGTGTCTGAATCTTAACGAGGGAACTGTCTTTGTTTTTTGTGTAATACAATGGATTAAAAGTAGTTTCTTTTTGCGATTTAATTACGGCTGGCGCCGGCTCTCGCATCCTAGTTTCCACTGGCGCCGGTCTAAACAGTCCTGTTTTGTTACGTTTTATATCTTCTATTACAGTTTCTTTTCTATTTGTTCTTTCCCTTATTACGTCGTTCCTTACACGTTCCAGACGACAAACTCTAGAAGCTCGTCTAGGATAGGTTCAACAATGGCTTTATAAACACTGATCTTTGTCGGTAGCCCGATTTTGGTGGACCATAAAAGTGAGTTTAATTGGCGTAAGGTGCTTTTTCCTAAACTAATCGATGTCTTATATCTTCATCACATATTCCAACATTGCTAATTATACTTCCTAGATATTTATACTTTTCACATTTCTTGATGGAAGTATTATCTGATAACTGAAGATCTGATGTTCAACTTCCTGTGGCTAAGTACTCTGTTTTTTTTTAAGTTTATCTTTAATCCCCATCGATCGTATTCTTCTACTAGTTTTCTCATCATAAAAGTGATATCTTCTTCATCATTGGCTATCACCACTTGATCATCTGCGAATAAAAGAGTGTACAAACACTTCTCTTCTAAGTCTATTCCTATTCTGCTGCACTTGTTTTTCAATGTCTCCAGTGCTCCTTGTATATATACTTTAAATAAAGTGGGAGACAAACAATATCCTTGTTTCAGTCCCTTACTAATATTAAACGACTCGGACACTTATCGTCCTATTTTCACTCTGGCTTGAGCGTTTTTGTAGATGTTATATACACTTCCTACGTATATGGGGTTAATTCCACTATTTTATACTTTTTTATTACTTACTTTAATTTTGTATGTGCCTTGCACTGTTCACGTTTTATTTGTAACATTTCCTCAAAACCTGGAAATTTAATATTTGCATACGATATTAATAATCCATTGATTACATTAATATTCATACTACACTATATTTTTATATTTTTATTCTTTACTTTGCCTCTCGTTAATCAAATCCTTTCATTTATTTTGTATTTTGCGTACATTTATTTCCAAAATCTGTTATCTATTCTGCATATTATAAATTTTAGTTCATCAAATTTTGACTGGTGCATATTCTGCTTAGAAAAAAGAAAGAATGATGGAAACACAATTTTCAACAGTAAAAGTTAGTTAGTATGGTAGTAAAATAAAAAGTATAGTTTTAGATTCTTTACATACTCTATAAATTTGTTAGATTCTTTTGCGTAGACAATATATTGCATAAACTTGTATCCTGGCAGCCTACAATCCTTAAAACAGGAAGACACAGCTACATACAAAGTCAACTCATTGGTTTGACACATGACTGGTTAAGGAGCAAAACGTGACGCGTAGGATACGGAGAAATGAAAAAAATATAGAAAAATAGTATAATATTACTGAAAATTTATCCACCATAATTGTTCATAAAAAGCATACTTTTACAGAAATAAACAAGTAAATATATGAATTACATGTATGAGTACATGTATTTATCTGTAGTATCTGTGGTTTTTTTTATTTCAAACAAAACTACTTTATACTAAATAAAAGTGTTTTTCATATATTCCAGTTAAAAAGATTGCTCGTACACATTAGACATTAGCTGGTTCGCATTACCATCTGTAATAAAATAACGTAGAAGTATTTTCTTTTACTTACTTTATAAAATGCTAGGACAAGGAATTGATACCGCCTTAAATAACTGATTTTTGTCTTTTGTTTTAGAAATGTCGTTAAATTAAACGGTACAAAGCATCGTCTTTGTAATAAATGTCCAGAAAGAAACTAAATCGAAAAACCTCTTAAGAGAAAAATAGTGTAGTCTTAAAGTAGGTCAACTAGTTGTCAATTTATACCTTACCAATTCTAGAAAGAATTATCTTGAGTGCATTGTATAACAAAGCACAAACAAGCTCAAACAAAAAACTGACTGCTGCAATCTCTTAAGTTTTACTTTACATTTTTTATCTTCGATTTTGTAAAACTTACTTAATAAAAAAACAATAAATATCATAAAACAGACACTTTGTTATTTTTGTTTTACTCACAATAAGGCGCCACTTATCCGCATCCAAATAGAGTCTATCAAAACGGTTTTAATATTCAAATCCGCTGGAAAAGTATGCAAATATGATATAATATTCTTGTTGGTTGTCGTATGTGCAAGGCATTCTAAACATGTTTCTGTATTAATCAGTTTATTTTGTCTTCATTACTTAATTTATTATCATTTTGTATTACCAAAAAGGAAACAAACGGAGTATTTATTATTAATTTTTTTTAATGCAGGAATAATTCTTTAGCTTAGTTGTATAGACAAAGAAAGAATTATTGATAATATATACTTTGTAACGAAATAATTTATACTTTACGAAAATACCAGATACATTCATAATAATCAAGGATGTTATCGACCTGCATCGTAATGTATGATTCCTAATTTTAACAACGATATTAAAATTATTTAAATAACGTTATTAAAACAAGTAACTAATAATAATAACAGATTTAGTTGCAAAGAATTGCTTTAGAAACTATCCAACCTAGGCGTATTTACGGGGGACCGTTACCCCAGAGGGACAAAAAAAGTTGACAAATTTTGTTAATCTCTTAATTTTTAGGCTATTTTATTATTGTTTCCGCTGTGTACGCTAATATAAAAGCAACACTTTTTTAAATACACAAACAGGTTTATTAAAGAGGTTTATCGCCTGAAATATGAAGTATACGAAAATCAGTTCAGCCAATAAGTATCTTCTAATCCATGTTTCAATAACGTGTATTTTTATTGCCCTATTACCGTTTGCTTTATTGGATTTTTTTAGGATATAATTACGTTTTTCAGCTACTTTAAAGATAATAATGTTGGTAAGCCGTAACTTGTATTTTATTTTGTATGAAGGCGACTCGACTGGACCCCCAAGGCCAAACTCTAGATACTAAACCACTCTAGAATTTATCACACCTAAATTATTCGTACCGATATCACGTATAAACTTTAAAATCTACAAATACATTTCCAAAGCAACTCGTTAATGTACTGAAGTCAAATATCTCGTTAAGATATTTGAAGTCTATTAATACAGTCTGCAAACCGTAAGACCCCTATATCCACCGTTTTTCAACGCAGAGTGGTCCGTAAGTCGTGTTACAGTAGTCATTATCAAAAAAATGCATTTTCATCAAACAACTTGTAGCCGATTCTGTATTTTAAACACTGTGCTCAGTCTACCCCATATTGTTGTTTCTTGTATAATAAATTTTTTGTAACATAAAATAAGCTGTACTTTATGTAATTGCAACTTTGTTTAGTTAGTTGTTTAAAGGAAAGTTTCAGTCTTGTTTACCAACTGTTTACCTGCGTTTTTAAAACCGCTCTCTTAGTCATACACTATGTAATTTTACAAACAATAAGGGGAAGAAAATCCCGATACTACTTTACTTACCTTAACTCAGAAGATTCCTAAAAAGCCCAAAAGCCCTTGAGTCGCCACAGCATTTTTACAGACGGAATGTGGAAACCTTATTATTGTCCCCGTGTAAACAATTTAAAATATCAACTTCCCTTTTCAGAAAATTCTCAACTCCGTGAGGCGAACTCATTGAGCACAGGTTAGGTTAGGACAAGGTGACGTAGAAACAACTTATCACATATTCATTGTTATTGTAATAAATTCTTTTATTAAGACGACTGGAACTATATTTACTGACCATTGTTGGTGTTTAATTTAGTTACAACCAATCTATTATTCAACTCTATTACCAATCGGCAAGAGCAACAATTTGAAATTGTGTATTGTTATATAGGCCTACATATGAAATAAACGATTAACACATAAACGTATTTAAATTTAAACATTATTTTTGTTTTAGTTTTTTAAACTTATTAAGAAAACAATCAGTGCAAATCAGTTAGTTCCTGTTAGTCTGTTAGTTTTATTTGCTTTCTCTCTATCTCTCCTCTTTCACCTCCTTTTCTACTATCTCGCTCTCACACACTCTCTGATATTCTATATAGAGTTTATTTCATTATTTTTAGTTTATATGTATATTTCACAGATTATGTGTTTTTTTAAATTGTTAGATACGCACCTGACATTAAACAATTAACCCGGAAGAACTAAGGTCGAGTACCAATTTGAATAGCAAATGTTAATTTTTAAAATAATTGGTAAATTTTACCAAACTGTCAAAACAGTAGCTTAAAAATTTGTATTTAAATAAAACGCTCACACTTTCGTTAAGTAAAATTCTTCTAATTAATCTAGATAAATAATTTTGGAATATATTATTTAGGAACAACGCTTACGTTTATGTGATTCAATTTCAATCAAGCAAGGTAGACCTATATAGGTTACTGAAAATGTAGCGTATTACAACACAAATTTAAATTTTGTGATTGTTGATGTAGTAGGTACAGCCTACAGTATTTATGTTGGTATTTAATCGGTTTTTAGATGTTTATGTTGGCACCAAAAATGACTTCGTATATAACTGCGACACCAAAAGGCTTTTTATATTACAAAATTTTCCTTCGTATATTGTGTAAATTCTTTTCTTTTGTTGTGTTGTTTTGTATTTCTTTGACAACGAATTTTTTACGTATTCTGTGATTACAGATACCCAGTTTTCCAAATATAATATTACAGTGCCTTTGTTATGTAAAACCGTGTATCGTCATAATATTGAATCGGAGAATTCCTGGAAAGTATTTACGGCGTCTGTTGCTAAATCCGTTTAAGAATATTTGACTTTTATATGCAATTAAATACGGATTAAAAGTATCAGATTAAATCAATCAGATAAGTGCTTAAATACTCCTACCATATTGTTACGACGGTCTACTGATCGTCGTATGGCAGTGGCGGCCCGTGCTTATGTTGCACGGTTGCACAACCCCATTAGCTCCCGAATTCTATTTTAAATTATAGAATTATGAATATATGAGTAATAATAGTGTTTTCAAGCTAAATCATCGTAATTAATCATTTACCGATTGAAAAGCGCAGAGCAATTACTAAAACCCGTACACGCTCTTGCCGCGGTGTATGCACCAACTGTGACGCGCTTTGTATATGGGGAAATGGAGTAGTGCTCTGGCTGGCTAGACTCTGTTGTTCCTATTGCAGCGGTATAGGCTCGCATGGTGTGATTAGGGACTGCAAACCCCGCTTGTACGTCACGGCGCTACCAGTCTGTTTATTGGTAAATAACACGTGGTGCGCCGTGTTGGAAGTCCATTGTAGGTGTCAGTTAAGTGTCAGTCCAGTTCATCGTTAAATGTAAATAATAGTACATATAAAGAATTAAGGTGTCATAGTGTAAGAGATTTATTAAATTTAACTGGTAGGACGCAATTAATTCTGTTGAAAACTTAACAAAAACGCTTTCAGTTTACGTCCTATTAAAGAAAAAATTGAAATTAAAGAGAGTAGATTATACATCACCTACACCAGACCTTTCAAATTTTAATCAAAGTGTAAAATCAGGTAACAGAATATTTAATCGTAAATTTGAAAAATATTCATACAATTAATATTCGTGGTTACGTGGATGTGACATTAAAATTTCATTATTTTGCTTTTCTTGTGTATTATTTGGATGGGAGGAGACTTGGAAATTTTCTATTCAGAGAACAAAACAATTTAATACCATCTAACCCAACTGCAACCCCCAAATTTTTCAATTACCAGGCGCCACTGTCGTATGGTATAGTGGAAAACAAAGTAAAGACATCAATGAAGTCACTAACCAGCAGATTTAATTAATCACAAATACAGTTTACAATCAACTTATACAATAATCCGAACAAAATTTGTCCACACGCAATTGTACACTACAATTTGCTATTGTAGTGATAATGGTAAACGAGTGTTCACAGTGTCAGACATGTTTACCGGGCTATTAGGCCATGGTCAAATATTAACATTTGCCAATTCTTAATTCTCATTGTAAGACCAATGACACATGTATCATATACGCAGTTTCTAATAATTAAATATTTATCTGTCATATCTTGCTAACCATTTAGTTTCAAGTCAATAAACAAAAATTTTTAATATTCGACGTAAGAAAAATTGTAATCAAGTTTTAAAATGTTGCGTTGCTAACTATACAAACAATATAGCTGTAATTATTTTTACTTGTGTAATGTAGCAACTAAATAATTACACAATATTATTTAAAAAACATATCCTAAATAATGTCTTGCCTCCTAACAAACTGTCCGTGGATTCTGTTCAATGACAGTGACATTAAATACACAAACTAATTTCATATCTACTTCCAGATTTGTCCCACATATTGTTACTACAGCTTGTCACTATTCTTGATACAGATTACTAAACTAATTGAGAACACACTTTTCAAAGATTCTGCTCCGTTTTTTCATAAAATTTTTAAAGACCTGTTGTTTTCACCTATGATATTGATCGTAGCAAGGTATCGCGTGTAACCAAGGTACAAAAACGATTATTTATTAATTTTTAAACGTAATCAGTAGCAATAAGTAGTTATTATTAGTATTTAATATACAACAAATGGTATCAATTGTATTACTTGAAATTGCCCTTAAACTTATTCTAAAAAAAAAATAATAATTTTATAACACAGAACTATGAATTAACTAAAATTCCAGTTACTGCACGAAAGAAATGAATTTTCAGCTGAAAAGGACATACAACAAATTATGTAGATAAAGTGATATAGTATGAAATATTTTACAAATTGCCATTGTACAGAGGTACTAAAGAATATAGATTGAAACTGGATTCATCGATCAAAAGTTCATTTTAACAAACTTGAATGCGAATCATAAGTGTATAAGAGATACAAGAAAACCACGAAAAATATAGCTTGAAAATAAAAACAGAATATGAAACCCCCAAATTCTAGAAAGGATATGAAAAAAATATCTTAATACTAAATAAATCCACATGTTATGATATGCGTAGATTATAAAATGCAAAAAATTAAGGGCTACTTTCTTGTGCTTCAAGCTGTTGTGTGTGCTTAGAATTGACAATTTCAAAAAACTGTTTTTTTTTTTAGTTTAAAATTCTATGTTTTTATATATTTTCCAAGAGTAAGTTATATATATTTGGATATAAGCAAGCCTCATAAGGGAAACACTGGAAGTATACCTATGAAAGTAGACGACCTCTGCAGGTTACTGATAAACTTTCTAAATTATTCGAAATTTACTATGCTCGATGCAGAAGTAAAATCTGGAAAGTAATTTATTTGCAAAACGGTGCGTCTGTACTTAAGCCAAGATGAAAAGTAAGCTAAGGGGAACTGAAACATACAAAACTGTGAGATCCAATTCACGTCTGCAAACACAATTTTCAAACTCATCATAGCCATCTTTGCAACACACAGCTCCCTTCGCGATAAAACCAGCTTAAGCGGATTTGAACAGTATCAACTTTCTACTACAAATACGTTTTCCAAACGCTTATGTGCATTTACATACACTCATTAACACAAATTTTTCCGATTACAAATCTCATAACATTTGATGCTACATTACTCTTTATTAACTAACGTCTACCGTATTCTGCGTTAGAAAGTAAAACTTCCGCAGACTAGTTAATTTACAATTTTACATTTTGTTATTATTATCAAAAACAATTCATAATTTTATCATCATCAACTTTTTCACGGATTAAAAAAGGATGGTTTGTTCCGGTCTCAAATAGGCAAAGATTAGAGATGGTCACTCCAGCGCTTCCTCGGACGTCCCACACCTCTACGTTCCCCTCAGCTTATAGAGCTGTTGGGGATGCGGCAGTCATCCGTTCGGCAAAGATGTTCCACGAATTCAGCCGATACTGGGCGATCCTGTCAAGTATACTCATAATATTCAGTTCCTGTATTATATTTGTGTTTCTTCTATAATCATGGAGAGTATACCCTGCCACGTGCCTGAGAAATCTCACTTCAGCCGCTTGGATGCGACTGGCCTGGCCTTTCGTTAAAGTCCAATTCTCAGACCCATAAAGATGTGTGGGAAGAACCATCACCTTGTAGAATTTTAGGCGTGTTTCTTTACTTACTAACTTAAGAGAGTCTGCCTTATGGTCCCGCACATAAGGTTGAACTTATAAAACTTATTCACAACTAATTTTATAAAATTGATATTCACTTTCTTAGGCTTTCACGGGTGGCGTCAACTTTGTTAGGACGGTCATATACCGGGCTATTAGGCCGTGGTCTTGTGTTAAAATCAGACGTTTCGGCCTCAACAACAAGGGCCATCTTTAATGGTAAAAGGGCGTGGCTGATGTTTGCCTGAAAAACCCCAGTACTGAGACAAACCATTTGTGAGAATTGCTTTGCCTCAGTACTGGGGTGTTTAGGCGAACATCAGCCACGTCCTTTTACCATTAAAGATTGCCTTTGTTGGTGAAGCCGAAACGTCTGGTTAGAACACCACAAGACTACGGCCGAATAGTCCGGCATACAACCGTTCTAACAATGATATTCACATTTCCTAAAACAGAATAAAAGGAATGAGTCAATGTCATAACAAAATTTGTGGCTACACATTGTTACACGAACTCAATAGATGCGATCCAAAAACAGAGAAATAAATTAACGAACACCAGAGAAATAGATACTGCCGGCTTCTCGCGCTTTATGAATTATAATCCTCAAAGTTGGTTAAGGTAAACGTTGCCTATTTTCCTCACTTACTAGTGGTTTACGCCAGGAACATGAAATCCTATATACAAACTCGTTCTAATCTGTAGTAAACGTACGATAAACTGTAACAGAAAACTGCAAAAGGAAAGAATAATAAAAACGTTTATTTTAACAAGGGTCGCATATTAAGATCCAAGTAGTACATTAGAAAACAAACTCGTAAGAAACTAACTTTACGACACGTATTTACAAAATTGTTTTAGTCATATAACAAGTCGTTGTTGTTTTCATTAAGTTTTAATTGCTTGTAATGGACTACAGTAAGTTCAACGCATATTAACGGGACCAAAAGACAGATGTGCTGATTGACAGACACGTGAAATAATTTACAGTGTGAAACACAAAATTAAAGAAGTATTCACATTTTTGTCTTCTAAGTTTATTTCTGTTTTAACGTGTTTCATTATGTGTGTTTCTACATTACGTATATGACACTTTTATAATATGGCAACACAGTAAGGAAGGTTTAGAGAAGTTTTGAGTATGGAGTTGGATTCTCAAATACCAAAATTAAATTCACCATGGTAATTGAAGAAAATAATACGATGCCGTTCGTGGATGTATTGGTCACCCAAACTAGAGGGACGGTGAGTACCACCATTTATCAAAAACCTACCCACACGAGTCCAGGATATTAATGTTACTTTCAATCATCCAGATCATGTAAAGAGGGGGGTTATCAAAACTTTGTATTCTCGGGCAGTAGGGGTCTGTTGAAATTACAGTTTCTGAGGGAAGAAGTTAAAAATACCTGTAGGGATTTTGGTAAGAATGGTTACGATTATTAGTATGTAAAGAATTTTATTTTCAGGGTCGCCTGTGGGAAGACTTGTGATAACACACTGGAAACGAGGGATACTTCTGTTATTCCGTACATCCGAGGAATTTCGGAGAAAATAAGGAGGGTTCTAAAGAGATGCGGTTTGCGAACTGCCTTTCGTTCCCGTAATACTTGATGAGTTGTTGAGGCAACTTGATGAGTAGAACCACACCTAGTGTTTCTACTTTAGATACAACCGACTTTCGTGCAAGCGTGGGGTACACTAGTCATTATTTTAGAGAAACAGGCTGGCCTCTGGGCATTCGCGTGTCTGAACACATGAAGAACGTCCAGTTATGTAGTACGAATACCTCGAGATTGATAGAACATGCTTGGGACAGACAACGTAGAATACATAGAATAAAATGGGATGCCGTGACCATAGTAGATAAATAGTCTAAAATTAGACAAACAAATTTAAGGAGGTGGCTGTAATCAGGATTAATGAGAACAAATTAAGATAAGCATACTAAGACATTCCTCAGATTTTAGTTAATATTTTGAGAAATGCGATGAAAGCCCGAGACGGTACGGACAGGGGATAGTAGGTTGGACATTTCCTGTAGGGATTGGAAATTTCCGTCTGGATTAGTGTTTTCGATTCGCGATGGAGTGAGAAGTATGGAGGGGTGTGCACTTTAGCAGGTAGGTGGAGGTATAAATACGGAAGAAGACAGCAGGTCTCTCATTAGAGTCTTTCGACAGCCACTCACAGGTAAGATTCTTTTTATTTTATATTATTCATCATCTTCACTTTCAAGCATTAGGTCACAGACCTGTTGCGCCCTCCGGACGTGATAGAACTCACGCCCCACCCCAGCCAGAGAGATATTAGCCAATCTTTAACCCACGCCCGGGGGCAAGCCGTGCGGTGTGGGGGGGGAAGAGTGTTGTTTATGTGTGTAGTATATTGTGTGCCCTTGTTACTTATCTGGCCCGGGTATGCCAAGAAGACGTACGTATTATTTGTCCGCGTACGTGCGGGTAGACGAGCAAATCGAGCTGTGACCTTGACTCGATCTCACCACATCGGCAGCACAGCAACGCTCTGATTTATTTTATGTTATTTTAGTGTTTATTTCTATTCTTATATGTTTTGCCTACTGTTTGTATGACTTATATTGTTATGAAAAGTTTTTACCGTAGTTATGTGTGAACTGATAATATGTTTTATGTTTTATTGTAAGTTGTTTTATGTTGTTCAGCTTCTAATGACCGTCCCAGATCCCAAAGTTCGAGACGTCAAGCGACAAAAAGGTATGATGGAAGCAGTCCAAATAGAGGATTCACCCTCTCGAGACGTCTCCACACATAAAAATTATATACATAATACAACAACATGAATTATTTCTTGACAGTTTTAAATGGCGCGTAATTTGTCGGTTGTGCACCGCGTCGTGAGTAGACAAGATTCTAATTATGGGCTATCAAGTTTGCGCAACATGTGGTGAAAACCCCATCTGTACACGCATTTTCAACGCAACTTCGTATAACATATTACGCTGAAAATTAATCCGATCATTTTATACACAATCTGGGTTAATTTTAAATTCCGTATATTTTCAAATTCTTCAACTGCGTTTCTATTCTTACCTCAACTGCATATTTGTACTAGTTTAAACTTTGTGCTGAAAACTGTGTAGTTATGATTATTCTTTATTAGTTGTCCTCCAAAATTTAATCTAGTTGTTGTAAGGCATTTTTATGCAAATATTTTTTTAATATCTTTATGAAGGCTTTTTTGTTACATATTAGACTGTTACAATCATAAAACGGTTATTTCACGGTATTCTGTATACATGTGTGTTCTCTACTAAGAGTCTAATCGTTCTTAATCTAAGTATTTTGTATGTGTCATTATTTATGTTAAAGGCTAGAATGCTCATCTGAAGATGAGAAGAAGGGAAACAAACTTTGCCAACTGAACATTAGCGACAAATCACTGAACTCCAATCTGATATGGTCGGCGACCTTAAAGTAAGAACACATGCGACTGTAAACTTACATATGGAAAAATATTTAAACCGGTCTTTTATAAAACAACTGCAGAAAATAGATGACAAAAAAAGAGAATATATGAATAATAAGTTCTACTTTAGTTTTATGTGGCTTCGGCAAATAGAGTTTGCTGGAATACTGTTTGCATTCAATTAAATGATAAGTTACTATCAGATTGTTGGATGTCAATGTTTACTTAAAGTTTGATTTACTCCGTATGATTTTGTTTAAGTAGACAGAACTGTAATATTACTAGTTCATAAATATATGGAAGAGATAACATCGAGAAACCGTTAGTACGCTTGCTCATAAATATATGCAAGACTTGTATAACTGACGTCACTTAAACACTATTAAAAGTATGCGTTACTGGGTCTATGATCGGTTTTGAGTGGTGAACCACTATGGTAGAAATGTATCTATCACATCTCGATAACATTTAAACTTAACCCTCTATATTCGGCTTTCCAACATATGATTCAATCAAGGTTCAATAATTTGTGTATCATATATTTTTAAATATTTTGTGACTACATGTTATTAATGTGTGTTGAATGTCAATAATATGTTTTCAGTTTGTAACCTTATAAAAAAAAATATTCTGAATTTTTATTTTCAAATTTAATAATCAATTTTCCTTTAATATTTAACATACCGTTGATTGATTCTGTTCCAATGTTTTAATTAATTGTTTCATGTCATCAACGTCTCAGTCTTCTATTTAAAAATAAGCTTGTTGTGCAACCACATATATTTAACGCAATGAACACACAAAACTCCTACGGCCTACAAGGTGATTAACACTATACAATTGCGTTGGAGACATGGATAGAAGTGTATTCATGTTATAATACTTGTAACGTTGCACTATATCTAGCTACTCTGATAACATTGCGACATTTGTAATAACGCTAGCCACATATTGCTAGATCGGTTGGACGACGACGCAGGAAATCAATACAATGTAGCGGCTCCTGCTTCATAAAAAACGTTGACCGTTTATTACCCTGGTGTCTGAAACGTTTTTGCAAACAAATTGTGAAACACTTGATGTGATCTGCTTTTATAAAGTGTGCAGCGGAAATTCAGCCAGTTCAGTTCTGTAAACAGTTGAGGTTTTACAAATTGGAATTGGCGAAATAAATTTTGTATTTATATCAGTGCGGTAGAATATGGTGGATAATTTCTTTATTCCCCTTGAGATCTTTAAGATGTAGATATTGGTTTTTTGCCCAACGATGATAACCTCTTGTAAGCCCATATCTCAAGACCATCTATCCTCTTGCTGTATTCTGCCTTGAACTTCTACGTTTCTGCTCCATAAATAAATACTCGAATGAAGGCTAGTGACTTTAAAAGTCGTAGTTTAGGGAATATTCTTTCAGATGACATTCAGCTTTGACACAGCTTCACAAACAAGAATTATACTTTGCCGCATTTTTCAGAGTAACAGTCATACTTTCATCCGATAGAGAGCAAGAAGAGTTCAGTGTGTGTTAGGTAATTGTAATTATATTATAAATAGCATTGGCATATTGTATGAACAATTGTAACGTGAGTATGTCTGTTTTACCCAAATGCCAATTAAAATTTCTATTATCGCTTTCTCTCGCTTTATCTATCGTTTTCAATAATTATCCCACACTTGACAGTTTATAATCCATAGGATATACTTTATTTTCTACTTAATTGTAATTAAGTATACGTATATTTCCATTTGGCTTTAGTCAAATCTAGAATTAATCTTCAACTCATATTATTGTAAACTAGATAAATTTAATAAATTTGATTCATAAGAAATGCATTAATCTTAAAATAAACAGTTTCACACACACACGCCCAATTTTAGATAATATGCAAATAAACATGACACTTAGGGGATGATGTAATCATGACACAATAAAAGTAATTTCTAAGATCACATATGGGTGGTAAATATTTCTAAATTTCTTAACGTTGTAACATAACTACAACGATAAAAGATAATAAGATATTTAAATTTTAAAATGGAATTGTTATTAGTAGTGTTGATTATTAATAATAGTTGTGTGGGTATTCTCGTTTAAATCCTTCAATTTAAAAAAGTATTTTAGCACTTCACTGTTCACCTCCCCACTTACCATATGTGGATATTATCAATGTTCTGTTTGGTGACGTCTTCTGCTGCAACATACACTTTATACATACATGTGGATATTCTACTTGAATATCCTAAGTAATACACATGCACAATAAAATAAAATAAGGGCTTAATTGTGATTTGAATTATAATGAATATTCAAATTCTGCCGCCACCTTCTGATAGAACTAGTTATGAAAATTAAACTATTTTAATTTTGAAATCAAAAACTCTTTCCACTGGTAAAATTAATTGAGATTTTATTAACAGTTCTGAAATTCCATTAACTCTTTTAAATAAACAATCAATCACTAATATCTTTACAAAATAATAATTATTATGAACAATTTTTAAAAGAAACTCTTTTAACCTCAAGGCTGGTAACACTGAGGGTTGATACAATAATTTTAGTTAGAGAGGTTATGTCCTCTTTACACAGTTAAATTACCAAGTTCCTGTGTTCTTGGAAGTTGCATGATACCAGATACAAGATGTTACCTTTTCTAACAATATTTAATAAAGAATTAATACAAAAAAACAAACAAATATTAAAATTAAAAGTCGGTACCATAAAATCGATAATTATCGTACTATCGTACGCTGGATATAATGGACACAGCAGTTACCTTAATAACACGTGCGTTGAGCTGCACTGCTAAAAATTACTATTATTATTTAATAGTTGGTTATAAAAATCATTTATTGGCAAGAGAAAAAAATCTATAATGAGAAAAACTCTTGTGATAGCTTTCATTTGATTTATATTACTTGAGAACAGACTTATGAAAAGGTGACAAAGTTGTCGTTATTATTTCTAGGTTAGCTAACAAACGTAAGTAGTTATTGTGGATAAGTAAATTATTCATTGAGTTCTTAATAATCTAAACAAATATATTTTATTCATAATGCATCTGATGTGTAACTATCAGTTAATTAGAATATTTTTCGCAAAGAAATTATTTATTATTCAAATCAAACGAAATGAGTCAAATAAGCGACTAATCATTTCACTCATATTTGTAATATTTAAATTAATATTGACTTCTTTAATTACGATAAAATCGTAAAACATTTATTTCTTAAGTTAATAAATGCGAGATAATTCTTTTATTTAATTCTGATAATTTTCATCATGATTAATACACTCCGGTACTCCTGACTAGAGTAGTACCCAAACAATAATTCTCCGTTCATTAACAGAAATTATTATTTCCGTTTTATTTGTTAAATAATGAAAATATGGTAATCCCTGTTTTTTTTTATAAAACACAAAACTCGAAAATACGACCGTTTTATACACTGGCCGTATTTATTATTTGAATTCACTCCGCACTGGACACTCGTTATTTCTTTGTTATGTATAGGTTATGTGTGTATAGCGTAACTTATGAACGTGTCGCGCAAAATTTAAATACAACTTCATACATTTCTTCATCGACCTTGCTCGTCGAATTATGCTGGTAGACTCCTTGACGACTGAATGATGACTGAACGCTTCACCTAAGCGTCTCCTGCTTGTCTGGTTGTTTTAATTCATTTGATTGGTTTAAATTGTCGAACTCTCCACCCCAAAACACCTCGGTTAAATAAAACTTTTAATTTTTTACCAATTTCTTATATGGGTTGGAGACTATAGTGACGTAAGCGTTGATACACAAAATGATTAAAAAGTTTATAATTGCTATAACTTTTTTATTAATTGTCACATCGTTGAATAGTTAGTGGCAATAGATCGCGGACACCTTGGGCTTTAAATAAAGTCTAAACAAGGATAAAATCCGTCCATTATTAACTCACTACAATTATTTCACAAATTCCTATGGTGAATCTTAATATTAATAAGTTTATTTCACCAGATCTTATTCTAATTACACAATAACACTTCTTATTAAACGTTTTGAGTCCATTTCTCATTTGTTCAATACAGAAAATAGGTGCAATTACTATTTCAACAATATTTGGTAATGGCGTCTTCAAACGTCCATATTCGATTATTTATAATCGCTTATAACACTATTATTTCTTATCTAATGACATTTGCTTGGTATTCTAACAATAATATATACATTTATTTACATCGGTTTACACTTTGTTATATGAAAAATGTTGTTTTTCATATACTAATAGTCTTATCAAGATACCTTCTGTTCTCTTTTCTTTAAATTGTCACTTTGTCAATCATTTTACCATATAAGGTATATAATGTTACAAATGAAAATAGTGTACAACTATAGTACCTTGTTAATTTAATGTATTTATCAGCCTTTCGCTATCTGAAAGCTTTCCAATTCTTAGCATTGGGTTTGTTTACATCAGGTTATGACATAACAGTCAGTTATTTTTTAATAAATCAATAACTAAATTGCTATTATTACATTTGATATGTGTTCTCATAGTAGTATCAGATATCCTTCTGACTACTGATAACATTTTTATTTACCTTTGAACAAGTTTGGATAGTGCATTTTGCTTAACTAACTTGTTACATAGTGTTTGTTTAAATTTGATTCCACAATCATAGTCATTTAGTTTTCAATAATTTGTTTATAAAATTACTATTTTATACTTATGATCTGTTCTCATAGTAGTACTAGATATTTTTCTCACTACTGGTAACACTTTCAGTAATCCTTGGACAAGTTTTAATAATGTATTTTGCTTAACTAATTTGTCACATTGTATTTGTTTACATCTGGCTATACATTCATAGTCAGTTAGTTTCCAATAATTTGATTATAAAACTATTATTTTTACAATTATGATCTGTTCTCATAGTAGTACTAGATGTTTTTCTAACTACTGGTAACATTTTCAGTAATCCTTGGACAAGTTTTAATAATGTATTTTGCTTAGCTAACTTGTCATATGGGGTTTCTTTTCATCTAGCTTTGTGCTATCATATTTAATCTGCTTTATGTGCTGTGTATTTCAGCATAAAATATTATTTATTAGCGTGCATCATTATTTATAATGAATCTTTGACTGAAACAATTGTTGATGGTTGCTTGGTTTAATTAACATATATGATTTTGTGTTATAGGTGCACTCCCTATGGGGTTATGTATCAATGTGCAACATATTCTTATGCAGTATTTGCAGTATTTGCTTATGCAGTATTATGACTTCATTATGGTATTCTATTACAATGGTTTAATTGTTGATTAATACACATGTTTACACTATTTTTTCTAAACAATAACACAAATATTCTTAATCTAATGGTATTACATTTCTTGTTGTGTTGTACCTAATTTCTGGTACCTTTGTTATTTGATACTTAACAAACTAGCTTGTTTGTTATTATTTTCTCTGGACTTTCTTTATATTGTATTCTGTCTTGCCGTGGCATTCAGTTATATTTCATTTTAAAACTTAACAAAGCTTTTATTATCAGTTTCTATGAACAATGATTTTACTGTTCTATCTTACATTTCTCTTGGTGGTCTTATGATTATCTATTTTGGATTACAAACTTGATTAAATTGGTCACACTAATTGTCTGTGCATTTTAACTATTTAATCTTTGCTGTTTCCACTATAAAGGTAACACATTTTCCTCTGTTATAAACCTCCTCACTTGTATTGTCTGTGGGGTTTATTTAGGTTAAAATTGGTTAACTTGTTACAGGTTCTCACACTTACATTAACTATTCACTATTACTGTTTGTGATTTCTTAAATATGCTAAACACTGTTTCTTCATAGTTGATAATCGTTATTCTTCTTCCGGTCACTAGTATAGTTCCTTGTATACTTGGTGAATGGTGATTTCTTGTATTGTACATACATTATCTTCACTCTTCGTGTCATGTTGCCTTACTCTTCTTCTTCCTTTCTTCTTTTGGTTTAAACGTCTTCTTCAATATTTCCATTTGTAGTAGTCGTTGTTCCATCGTATTTGTATTCATATATAGATTGGCTGGTTTGCCATCATTGTGGTTGCTCTTGAGTTGTCTCTTCTTCATTTTACATAGTTATTATTTTTGTTGTTTCCCCTCACTGTTGGAATCTGTTGTCTTCTTTTCATCTTACATAGTTATTATTTTTATTGTTTCCCCTCACTGTTGGAATCTATTGGGCCTAGTTTCTAACATTTTATATTGGCTTGTGGTCATTTTCTTTCTCTCTTTTGTACTCGATGATGCTATATTACACTTCCTTCTTCTTTGTTGGAATTTTACAATAATGCATCTGTAGATACTCACTTTTTGTTTCCATTGTTTTACGTACTTAGAACTATTTTCATGATTTCCCGTCACTTGACGTAATAATTGTTTACTCTATGTAACTACCAAATTTAGTACGTTACATATGCCTTCCTATAAGAATTGATTAATTCTGAATCAGTATACTAATATTGGTTTTTATTGAAGAATTCATCAATTGTTGTACGTTCCATGTCGACTCATATGCTTTTTTATATATATCCCTTCACTTTCTTCTATTTGAATCATAATTATTTCTCTTCTATGTAAGTATCTCCCTTGTTTATTTAGTTCCCTAATTCCCTAACATAAGTTTAGCTGGGGCAGTTCAGAGCGGCTCACTTTGGCATACAACTCCACTGGCCATACTAACATCAATAAATACGGAGGCACATCATCTCCATCAATAATAATAAATGATTGCCGGCATTATTCATCAGTCAATTCATCTCAAATAATCAAAAATCATAAAGTGGTCGTTCTTTCGACAAATAATAAATATCCTTGGGATTATCTCACGCATCTGCGGTTTATACATTGTTATACTCTCTTCTTCTTGATTCAACTCAACAAAATTCTTCACATATTACAGGGATAGTTTGTTTTACATTTCATCACTGGTATACTCTCATGATCATCTTCGTTAATATATTATTTTTTCATTCTTCTTCGTCATCAATTAATCTCTTCTCTTTGTATTACATTAAACGTCATTTCATAATCTTCTTTGTTTTCGGGGTTTACTTCTCTGGATACAATTCATGAATATATTTTCTCATGGTTTCAATTGAGATATAGTCCATTTGGTATAGGCTCTCTTCTAGTAAAATACACTAGAAAACACTATGGTTGTGTGTTATCTTTTATCTACATTAATGATACTTATTCGGTTTTGTTCCTCCAACTTCTTATTTTCTTCTTCTTCCTTCATATATCATCTAGTTCACTGTCTCCTTTTTTATCTGTACGGGTATGTTGTTGTCTTTACTGTTGACGTGGCTCTTGGAATTAATTTGTGCTAAAGATGGAAATTGTCTTTCTCGTATAATAATTTTTTCTTTCATTGGTAGTACGGGTAGGATGGTGTTTTACTTGTTGACGTGGCTCTTGGAAATATATATTTATATATAGTTATGCCATAGATCTTGGGTGTCCGTCTCGTATAATAATTTTTTCTTTCATTGGTAATACTTGTAAATACAATTTCTTTATCCTTACATAACTCCTTTGGAACAGATTTTTACATTACAAAATTACAATATAGTCAACGTTCATTTTCATAGTTATATCTTCCCTTCCTATTTAATATAAACAACAAATAATCTTCATAGCAATATTTCATCCTTTCTTCATATAGTCAACATTTATTTTCACAATCATATTTTCATTTTTCGCTTAATATCAGTAACAAATAATTTTCATCGCAATATGTCACGTTTACTTCATATAGTGAATATTCATTTTCACAATCATATTTCCATTTTTCACTTATTAATAAACAATAATCTTCATCGCTATATTTCACTTTTGTCTTATAATTTAATCTTCGATATACCGTTTCATTGAAGCTTGGTTGTATGTGCCCTTTATTTTCTTAGTTATCGGGTCTTGTAACTCATAAGTGTTATTCAGGTTGTTTTTGGTTACAGTATATGGGCCTGTGAATAGCAGTAGCAGTTTTTTCGCAATACCTTCAATTGCACTTGGGAGTTCTCGGTTTTTTATGAGTACTTTGTCTCCCACTTCGTACTTTATGATTTTAGGTTGCTTTTTCTGGTATTTGAGCCTAAGTTTGTCAGCTCGTTCAACTGCGTTATTGTAAAATTTGGTCTTGTTAAATCTGAATTCACTCTCTGGAGGAAATTTTATAATGTCAGTAATTTCCCGGGGTGGTCTTCGCTCATACATAGCCATATAGGGTGTCTCATCTGTTGATTGATGATAAGCTAAGTTCAGGAAGTCTTCAGCCGGGGATAGATATTCCTCCCATTTCCTCTGCTGGCTGTGACAGTAGGTTCTTAAGATCCTTCCTACTTCTCTCAACACTCTCTCAGCAGGGTTGCTGTTGGGGTGATACACAGACGTTTTGTATGTCTTTATGCCCTGATGGATTAGAGTTTCCCGCCATTTTCGTCCTCGGAATTGCGTTCCATGATCTGTAATTACTGATGGTGGTTTTCCCACTTCGGGTATGTATCTAGATATCACAATGTCTAGTATCTTGTTAGTGGTAGCTCGATTTATTGGATAAAGTTTTGTGAACTTTGTGTAGTGGTCGAATATGATTGCTACATATTTGTATTGGTGCCTTCCACCACTTCGTGGAAATGGTCCACAAATATCTAAAAATACTTTTTCTAACTTTGCTGTTGATGTTATGGGTATCATTACCCCTTCTCTTTTTTCATTGCTACACTTGACCAACTGGCATACATGACAATTTTGAATATATTTTCTCACTTTGCGGTTCATGTCTTTAAAGTGTACATGTTCCTGTAGTGCCTTGACTACCTTGACTGCTCCCATGTGACCGTAACGCACATGGTAATCGATTGCTAGTTCTTTCTCAATGGTTTTCGGTATGACAACCTTCCATTGTTCACTATATTTTTGAGTTTTAGTGAATAGTAATCGGTCGTGAGTACAGTAATATGGTATTTTTTCATCATCTTCTGCCAATCGTTGGATGATTTGTGAGATTTTAGGATCCTTATTCTGATGAATGTTTATGTCAGATAGTATGTTGGTTAACTCAGACTTGTTCTTCAATATGTGGTAGACTTTGGCGATGGTTTCTTTTCTCCCTCGAATGTCTGGGCTATGATGTTCACTCGGGACAACACGTCGGCCGCTATGTTGCTTTTCCCTGGTATGTATTCCCATTGGATGTTATTTTCCTGGAGCGTCAGTGTCCACCTTGTTAGTCTACTATGTTTTAGCCTACAATTCTTTAGAAAAGATATAGACTTGTGGTCTGTTCGTACCGTAATAGGGTATCCTAAAATGAAGGTTCGAAATTTTTCACAGGCAAACACTATACTCAGTAGCTCTTTCTCTGTCGTATGATAGTTTCGTTCGCACTTGTTAAGTGTTCTACTTGCGAAACTAATTACTTGGTGATTACCTTCTTGGTCCTCCTGATATAATACTGAACCAAGGCTAAGATCACTAGCATCGCAGTTCATAAAAAATTGTCTTTCAAAATTAGGATGGTGTAGCATTACTGTATCGAGAAATTTTTTCTTTATTAGCTCAAAGGTAGTGTCTTGGTCAGACCCCCATTTCCACTTTTCCTTTGACGATAATTGTGATGAAAATCGAGCCGTTAATTCCGAATAGTTGTGCTGGAATTTTCTGTAGTAATTACAAATTCCGAGGAACGACTGTAACTGTTTTTTGTTTTTCGGTATCGGGAAACGCTGTATTGCTTCCATCTTTTCTTGGGCTGGTGTGATTCCAATTTCTGATAAGTTGAACCCCAAAAATTGTACTTCCTTGGCTATTAATTTCGATTTGTCTAGTTTGAGCGTTATGTTATTTTCTTCTAATTTATTTAGCACTTGTGCCACCCGGTTACAGTGTTCTTCCCAATTGTCTGATGCAATTAACAGATCATCGACATACACTGTCGTAAATTGCAAAGTATTATGTCCTAATATTTCATCCATGCATTTAACAAAAATGGCCACAGAATTCACAAGGCCGAAGGGTAACCTTTTAAACTGATAGTTACGGCCTTCGAAAACAAATGCTGTAAATTTCCTGCTATTGGGGTGTAACTCCACCTGCCAATAACCACAGACAGTATCCCATATACTGTAATACCGCGTGCCATAAAATCTCTTTAATATCTCGTCGATTTCGCCAGGCGACGTCCTGTCATTAATTATGGACTTATTTATTTCCCTCGCATCCAAGCAAATCCTCACTGCGCCGTTTTTCTTATGTACAGCTACAATGGGATTAGTGTACGGGGAATTGCTAACTTCAATGATATCATTTTCTATTAATCTTTGTATTTCTTCACGAACGGCTTCTTTAAGTGAAACAGCGATTGGATATGACTTTCTCTTGAACTCAGTTTGATCTTTAAATTTCAATTCTCATTGAAAGTTTTTTATCTTGCCAGGTGTATCAGAGAATACATGTCGGTATCGATGGTAGATTTGTATCAGGTTTTCACGTTGTTCATAAGTCAACACATGGTTAATGTTATTTGTTTGGAATGTTGTAATTTCATTAATCTTTTCTACCCATAGATGGGATGATCCCATAGAAGATGATCTGATAGAAGATGATCCCATACATCTTCTGAATTGCTGCGAATTTCTTTGTTGATAGACATCTTCTTATGGTCATGGCCTTCCCGTATATAATAGATTACATGTTCTGGGGTTGCCCTCCTATGTTCTACAAGATTTGCAGTCCATTCAACTTCATCTGCTTTCAATAATACTGTATCTTTGTCCATATTGATTATGGCTGTATACTTCCGCAGTATGTCGCATCCGATAAGTAGTGTAAATGGCAGTCCACTTGCTACGAGGAAAACCATTGGAATTGTTTCTCCATTACTCGATACATCCAGCTGTACTTGGTGTCGAATGGTTTTATTTTGTCGCCCAGTGGCTCCAATGAGTATTATATTATTGATGGGTAGTGTTGGTATTGTTGTTTGGTTTTCTGATTGTATTCGGTTTAATTCTAATCTGTCGATTAAAGAGACATTTGCTCCGGTGTCTACCATAGCGGTTGTACTTATCCCGTTGATTTTTACGGATATATACGCGATCTCGCTGTTAGTTGTGTCACTGATACTGTCTTCTTTTTCCTCCATTAGGTCCTGCCTAATGTTTTTGAGATAATTATTGCGATGTACTTTATTAGATGCCAATTCCGTTGCCAAAATGTTAGACCCAATAGTCCGGTTCAGTGAGGGTGTTGTTAGGCTTTTCACTGCCGGTTCCCATTTAAAGGCAGGTCACCGTTTGTGTGCCTGTCTGTTGAGGTAGATGCTATTGGTTCCTGGGCTCCTTGCCCGTTTCCATTGTGATAGGTTTCGGTTGTTCGAGTGACTGGTCTGTTACCTTCACTACTGTCGCTTCTGTTCGACCTGTAACCCGACTCTCGATCTTCTCTGTCGCTGTGGTTTGAATTATTATGGTGATTCGGGAAGCTTCTTCGCCCCTGATAGTAATTTCGCCTACCTCCCCCTCTGCTAGCATGGGCGCAATTCACTCTCCGGAACTGGTTGTTGTTGTGGTTCTCATTACTCTGTCGCTGCTGGTTATTTGGGGATTGATTATTGTAGGGTCGATAATAATTATTACCCCGTTGGTAACGTCCGTCCCTTTGATATCCACTTGGTCGGGGGTTATTGAAATTCCCTCTGTCCACATGATCATTATGATTGCCACCTCCATTCGGTCGTGGTCCTGGTTGGTTCTGAAAACGTGGAGGGTTGTTGAATGTCCTTCCATAATTGTTTCTGTCACCGTTATTGGTGGGATTCACATTTCCTGGTCCGCCCCGATCGTACGTTTGTCCGGGACCCTGGCGGTTCCTCTGGTAGTATCTTTCTCGCTCATGGCTTTCCAGTAGAGAGCACATTCCTTGGATAGTCTTTATTTGTGAGTTTAGCCTACCTTGTGATATTCCTTGATTGAAGTGATACGCTAACTTGGTGACTAAACATTCCTCCGGGATGGCTGGCTCCAGGTTTCTGGCCAGGCAGATCTTACCTAGAAAATAAGTGGTCATTGATTGTCTGCCATTTGAGTCAAATTTACCGTTAGTAATGTCGTCCCTAATAATGTTTTGGGTCGTCTCAGACCAGTATTTCAGTTTGAATGCTACTTTGAATGCATCGTAATTCTCTACTTCATGTCGAGTCGCTGTCCACCAGTTGTCAAAAGTATTCCGGAATGACTCATCCAGCATTCCTTTTATAATGGACCATCTATTTTCCCTATTTCTGTTCATAATTTCCTCCACTCTCTCTAAAAATTCCAGTGGATTCTTCACATATGCACGGAAATCTATCTGCTCTCTACCTTCCAGGTGCGTTAGTCCCGATAAAACATTTGGGAGTGTTCGTAAGCGGTGCATTTCATCCCGAATATCATTAAACTCCCTTTGCTGGCGTTCTGTCAATTGTTCTCTGTCACTAGTTACTTGGTGTTTGACGGCATCCACCTTTACGGAAATCTCCTCACATCTCTCACCCAGTGTAGTCTGTGCTGTCATCATCTCGGCTTGCTTCGCTCTACAACTCCTATCTGGGCGCTGTGGATTTTCTCGATATCGTTGATTCGGCGGTTGACATCTATTTCCGTTTGTATCAACTTTTGGTTATTATTTTCTCCCTCTCTCCGTATTTCTGATATTTCTCCATGAATCTCAGCTGTTAATATGGCCATCCGCTCCTCTGTTGTCTCTAAATTTTCTTCTAATTTTTTGTCGACCAACTCGATTGTATTTTTTGCAACTTCTTCCACTTTGTCATTATTGTTGGCCATTTGTTGCCACATTTTCTCGTTATCGTTCTGCATTAATTCGATATCTCGACTAATCTTCTCATTGATCTCGTCAATTTTCTTGTTGGTCTGGTCGATTTTAATTACCAACTCTGCAGACAAATCCTCCTTCATTATTACCATCTTCTTTTCCAATAGCTCTTCAGTCTTTTTCTGTCCGTCTTCCATCCTCCTGTTGGTTTCATTTATCTTGTCATTTAACTCCTCCTTCAACAATTCTGTATTTTTCTGGCTCTCCTTCTGGCCTTCTTCTATTTTCTGGTTCGTGGATGGACTGGTTTCATCTATTTTATTGTTCAACTCTTCCTTCAAAGGTCGATTGTCCTCCTTTAATGATTCTATATTTTGGTCTGTGGATTTCTGGCTTTCCTCTATCTTTTGGTTCGTGGATTGACTGGTTTCATTTATCCTGCTATTCAAGTCTTCCTTCAGTGACTCTATATTCTTCCTATTTTCTTCCCTGATCTTCTGACTTTCTTCTCTCATACACATTAATATTTCTATGATGTCCCTGTCTCCTGGTCGCATCGGTTTCTCGGGTTGGCTTATTTCCTGTTGAACTTCTTGGGGTATCACTTCCGGCTCATCATCGGGTTGCTGAACCTCCTCCGCCGGTTCAAGTTGTTTATCTTCGATTTCTAATAAAATCTCTTCAACATCTTCTGCTGAAGTTGCCTCTTTTTCTTCTAACCTGGCCTCCCTCTCTGCCTCTGCTGCTCGCTTTTTTGAAGTCGACCTTCTGTACATCTTGTCGCTCTGGTAATGCACTTGCTGTCTCTCGACGAATTAGGTGAGGAAATTATTGGTTTAATTGCCTAAATTGCTAATTGTTTTCTCCCTAATCCGCGCTCAGACGTTGGGCGCCACGTTGTAACGTAACTACAACGATATAAGATAATAAGATATTTAAATTTTAAAATGGAATTATTATTAGTAGTGTTGATTATTAATAATAGTTGTGAGGGTATTCTCGTTTAAATCCTTCAATTTAAAAAAGTATTTTAGCACTTCACTGTTCACCTCCCCACTTACCATATGTGGATATTATCAATGTTCTGTTTGGTGACGTCTATTGCTGCAACATACACTTTATACATACATGTGGATATTCTACTTGAATATCCTAAGTAATACACATGCACAATAAAATAAAGTAAGGGCTTAATTGTGATTTGAATTATAATGAATATTCAAATTCTGCCGCCACCTTCTGATAGAACTAGTTATGAAAATTAAACTATTTTAATTTTGAAATCAAAAACTCTTTCCACTGGTAAAATTAATTGAGATTTTATTAACAGTTCTGAAATTCCATTAACTCTTTTAAATAAACAATCAATCACTAATATCTTTACAAAATAATAATTATTATGAACAATTTTTAAAAGAAACTCTTTTAACCTCAAGGCTGGTAACACTGAGGGTTGATACAATAATTTTAGTTAGAGAGGTTCTGTCCTCTTTACACAGTTAAATTACCAAGTTCTTGTGTTCTTGGAAGTTGCATGATACCAGATACAAGATGTTATCTTTTCTAACAATATTTAATAAAGAATTAATACAAAAAAAACAAACAAATATTAAAATTAAAAGTCGGTACCATAAAATCGATAATTATCGTACTATCGTACGCTGGATATAATGACACAGCAGTTACCTTAATAGCACTTGCGTTGAGCTGCACTGCTAAAAATTACTATTATTATTTAATAGTTGGTTATAAAAATCATTTATTGGCAAGAGAAAAAAATCTATAATGAGAAAAACTCTTGTGATAGCTTTCATTTGATTTATATTACTTGAGAACAGACTTATGAAAAGGTGACAAAGTTGTCGTTATTATTTCTAGGTTAGCTAACAAACGTAAGTAGTTATTGTGGATAAGTAAATTATTCATTGAGTTCTTAATAATCTAAACAAATATATTTTATTCATAATGCATCTGATGTGTAACTATCAGTTAATTAGAATATTTTTCGCAAAGAAATTATTTATTATTCAAATCAAACGAAATGAGTCAAATGAGCGACTAATCATTTCACTCATATTTGTAATATTTAAATTAATATTGACTTCTTTAATTACGATAAAATCGTAAAACATTTATTTCTTAAGTTAATAAATGCGAGATAATTCTTTTATTTAATTCTGATAATTTTCATCATGATTAATACACTCCGGTACTCCTGACTAGAGTAGTACCCAAACAATAATTCTCCGTTCATTAACAGAAATTATTATTTCCGTTTTATTTGTTAAATAATGAAAATATGGTAATCCCTGTTTTTTTTTATAAAACACAAAACTCGAAAATACGACCGTTTTATACACTGGCCGTATTTATTATTTGAATTCACTCCGCACTGGACACTCGTTATTTCTTTGTTATGTATAGGTTATGTGTGTATAGCGTAACTTATGAACGTGTCGCGCAAAATTTAAATACAACTTCATACATTTCTTCATCGACCTTGCTCGTCGAATTATGCTGGTAGACTCCTTGACGACTGAATGATGACTGAACGCTTCACCTAAGCGTCTCCTGCTTGTCTGGTTGTTTTAATTCATTTGATTGGTTTAAATTGTCGAACTCTCCACCCCAAAACACCTCGGTTAAATAAAACTTTTAATTTTTTACCAATTTCTTATATGGGTTGGAGACTATAGTGACGTAAGCGTTGATACACAAAATGATTAAAAAGTTTATAATTGCTATAACTTTTTTATTAATTGTCACATCGTTGAATAGTTAGTGGCAATAGATCGCGGACACCTTGGGCTTTAAATAAAGTCTAAACAAGGATAAAATCCGTCCATTATTAACTCACTACAATTATTTCACAAATTCCTATGGTGAATCTTAATATTAATAAGTTTATTTCACCAGATCTTATTCTAATTACACAATAACACTTCTTATTAAACGTTTTGAGTCCATTTCTCATTTGTTCAATACAGAAAATAGGTGCAATTACTATTTCAACAATATTTGGTAATGGCGTCTTCAAACGTCCATATTCGATTATTTATAATCGCTTATAACACTATTATTTCTTATCTAATGACATTTGCTTGGTATTCTAACAATAATATATACATTTATTTACATCGGTTTACACTTTGTTATATGAAAAATGTTGTTTTTCATATACTAATAGTCTTATCAAGATACCTTCTGTTCTCTTTTCTTTAAATTGTCACTTTGTCAATCATTTTACAATATAAGGTATATAATGTTACAAATAAAAATAGTGTACAACTATAGTACCTTGTTAATTTAATGTATTTATCAGTCTTTCGCTATCTGAAAGCTTTCCAATTCTTAGCATTGGGTTTGTTTACATCAGGTTATGACATAACAGTCAGTTATTTTTTAATAAATCAATAACTAAATTGCTATTATTACATTTGATATGTGTTCTCATAGTAGTATCAGATATCCTTCTGACTACTGATAACATTTTTATTTACCTTTGAACAAGTTTGGATAGTCCATTTTGCTTAACTAACTTGTTACATAGTGTTTGTTTACATTTGATTCCACAATCATAGTCATTTAGTTTTCAATAATTTGTCTATAAAATTACTATTATTATACTTATGATCTGTTCTCATAGTAGTACTAGATATTTTTCTAACTACTGGTAACACTTTCAGTAATCCTTGGACAAGTTTTAATAATGTATTTTGCTTAACTAATTTGTCACATTGTATTTGTTTACATCTGGCTATACATTCATAGTCAGTTAGTTTCCAATAATTTGATTATAAAACTATTATTATTACAATTATGATCTGTTCTCATAGTAGTACTAGATGTTTTTCTAACTACTGGTAACATTTTCAGTAATCCTTGGACAAGTTTTAATAATGTATTTTGCTTAGCTATCTTGTCATATGGGGTTTCTTTTCATCTAGCTTTGTGCTATCATATTTAATCTGCTTTATGTGCTGTGTATTTCAGCATAAAATATTATTTATTAGCGTGCATCATTATTTATAATGAATCTTTGACTGAAACAATTGTTGATGGTTGCTTGGTTTAATTAACATATATGATTTTGTGTTATAGGTGCACTCCCTATGGGGTTATGTATCAATGTGCAACATATTCTTATGCAGTATTCGCAGTATTCGCTTATGCAGTATTATGACTTCATTATGGTATTCTATTACAATGGTTTAATTGTTGATTAATACACATGTTTACACTATTTTTTCTAAACAATAACACAAATATTCTTAATCTAATGGTATTACATTTCTTGTTGTGTTGTACCTAATTTCTGGTACCTTTGTTGTTTGATACTTAACAAACTAGCTTGTTTGTTATTATTTTCTCTGGACTTTCTTTATATTGTATTCTGTCTTGCCGTGGCATTCAGTTATATTTCATTTTAAAACTTAACAAAGCTTTTATTATCAGTTTCTATGAACAATGATTTTACTGTTCTATCTTACATTTCTCTTGGTGGTCTTATGATTATCTATTTTGGATTACAAACTTGATTAAATTGGTCACACTCATTGTCTGTGCATTTTAACTATTTAATCTTTGATGTTTCCACTATAAAGGTAACACATTTTCCTCTGTTATAAACCTTCTCACTTGTATTGTCTGTGGGGTTTATTTAGGTTAAAATTGGTTAACTTGTTACAGGTTCTCACACTTACATTAAGTATTCACTATTACTGTTTGTGATTTCTTAAATATGCTAAACACTGTTTCTTCATAGTTGATAATCGTTATTCTTCTTCCGGTCACTAGTATAGTTCCTTGTATACTTGGTGAATGGTGATTTCTTGTATTGTACATACATTATCTTCACTCTTCGTGTCATGTTTCCTTACTCTTCTTCTTCCTTTCTTCTTTTGGTTTAAACGTCTTCTTCAATATTTCCATTTGTAGTAGTCGTTGTTCCATCGTATTTGTATTCATATATAGGTTGGTTGGTTTGCCATCATTGTGGTTGCTCTTGAGTTGTCTCTTCTTCATTTTACATAGTTATTATTTTTATTGTTTCCCCTCACTGTTGGAATCTGTTGTCTTCTTTTCATCTTACATAGTTATTATTTTTATTGTTTCCCCTCACTGTTGTAATCTATTGGGCCTAGTTTCTAACATTTTATATTGGCTTGTGGTCATTTTCTTTCTCTCTTTTGTACTCGATGATGCTATATTACACTTCCTTCTTCTTTGTTGGAATTTTACAATAATGTATCTGTAGATACTCACTTTTTGTTTCCATTGTTTTACGTACTTAGAACTATTTTCATGATTTCCCGTCACTTGACGTAATAATTGTTTACTCTATGTAACTACCAAATTTGGTACGTTACAGCGTGTACTGTAAAAATCAGAGTCAAAGATTTGCAATTATCTTGAAGATCAAGCAAGAATTGTCCAAAACGTTCCTTACGAGCCGTGAGTATCGTCATGCATTGGAGGTCCATATACGGAATTTTGGAGAACAGTTGTAAAGCTATTACGAAACCGTGATAATATAAGGCATTTTATGAATACTGTATTTGAAAAAATTGATAAGGTAGGTAAATAACTAAAAAACTGGAAAAATCGCCAAAATTATGACAAGTTTGAAATGATGCAATAATTTGTAAACATAATAAATTTGAATTCGAATACATAATTTTACGTTACAAAATGAATTTAATTAATTTAGTGGAATACGTCTAGTAACATAAAATAAGTTAATTTTAACTTTGGCTGTTATAACGGAAGTTATGTCAAACAAAGTATTACAAAATATACAGAACGTTTTAAGTACATATCCTAAAATTCCATAAAATTTCTATAACAACCGTTTGCAGTCACATTCCTATTTTTGATTACCTAAAATCTTATAGCAGTTTTGAGGCTTACTTTTATTAGTATTGTTTGTGAAACAGACACATCGACCTTCACATGCTTACCAATTAAATAATATGTGGGCCTGTATAGTATTTTATTGTTTACACTTTATCACTCTGAATGATTGTTTGCATTCAAGATGACACTATACATACGTAACACGTAATTATACGGTTTTACAATTATGAAAGAAAATCAATCATAAGGTAAATAACAATTCTTTGTTTTGAGGCAAAAATCATTACAAGAACATGACAGTCCATATATTTTTCGTTATTTGATTGTTAAAGTTAAAATAATGAACTAACAGGTTTTCTGAAGATGAACAAGTCAAATTATTAATTCCGCTGTCGTTTATATGTGTATTGCAGATTCTGTCACGGTAAAAGTATTCTGGTTTTACGTAGTATAATCTACTTTCTGGCGTAATGCCCAACAATGAATTATGCTAAATAAATGATAATAAGTAATACCGAAAGACCTGAATTAGAAACAAAATCAAATTCGTGACATCAAACTAATAATTAGTTCAGTAAATCGCCAATATTTTTCACAACTCTTTGTTTAAATATTTGTAAACACTTTTATCCTCAGGCGCGTGGTAAATATAATCTCCATGATCATAGAAGAAGCAAATATATACGGCAGGAAGTGAAGTATACTCGACAGAATTGCCCATTATCGGCTGAATTGGTGGGAACATGTTTGCTGAATGGACGACTGCCGCATCCCCAAACAACTATGGAACTGTAAGCCGAAGGGACAGAGAGGTGTGGGACGTCCTTTGGAGTGATCAGCTCTAGACTCTTTGACTGTTTAAGACCGGAACAAACCGTCCTTGGTTTAATCCTTGCAGATGATGATGATGACACACACTTTTTACATGGTACTATAACTCAAGCAAAGCAGCAAAAAATTAGGCACTAGAGTATTTCGCTTTCCTTCTACAATAACATTACACACTGGATGTAATGTAAGCTGCTTCTTTCTAATCAGTAAGATAAAAAACAATCACTTCTATACTCTTGCGTGTGTCACGTATTTATTCTCCAAACCGCGTTTCACTTAGTAAAAGGAGTATAAGCATCTTCCTCAGCGAAGCTGTTGGTAAAGCGGGCGACTCAAGTGCATTGATAAGCCAAACTTATTTTCCTTAGCCTTACTCCATTGAATTTAGTTGAAAATTTACTTGCCTGTAATAATAATCGACGAGTAATCAATGTAAAAGTCGGCAACCAGATTGTAAGCTATTAAAGTTAATTTTTGATCAGTTAGAAAGCGATATGTTTTAGTATTATGTTAATTTAAAAAGCAAAAATGTGCTGACGTCTGGCATAAGGATTATATAGTTGTATATCGATCGAATAACCCAATATTCTTACCGATAGAAGGCTCCAAACGTTTTCGATATTCCCCAATGTAACAAGATTGTGTGCGTGTGTTTGTGTGTGTCTGTGTCTGTGGCTATGTAAATAGCATAAAATTGTGTTCTTATAAAACGGAGCAACTCCTTTTAAACTGTTTTTCTTGGCGGCACCACTGAGATTACAAACCAAACAAACAACATACACAGTAGCTGCACGTTGGAGATAAAGAGGAACACCTCGTACCAATATACGCAGTCGTTTCACAAAGTCTGTATAATGTTCACTTTAATAATTAATAGCTTTTACCTGAATCTTGGTAAACAATCTAGAACAAAGACAGGTTAACCATGTTTTTAACATGGTAAACATAGCACACTTTGTAGACACTTGTGTTTTAGGAGTCCAACAAAGATAAAACAAAAAGAAACAAACAAATTGTAAGTTAACACCCTTACCAACATAATCACAGTCATTTCACGCAACAGAATAAAATTGTATTTACATGTTACTTTGTTGAGTAACACTATCTTTATTCCTTAATTTTCTACAATTTATTAAAGGGTTTAACACATTTTAAAAGTGAATAAACACCAGAATCTGACCAGTTCTGTTAAGTGAGTCAAAAAAATTATTTATAAAAATTTAAATCCAAATATAAAATATACTGTAGCTGACTTACATTTTTCGGAGTTTCCCAATGAGTGAATAATATTGTAACGAGTATTGATAGTTAAACGCACTACAAAGTAGTACCACTTTAAACTTTATGGCATTGAAAATTCAATGCACAAGAAGACACTTCTTCTTCTTCTTCTTCTTCTTCTTCTTCTTCTTCTTCTTCTTCTTCTTCTTCTTCTTCTTCTGCGTTTTCACAGGATTATTTTCCTTTCTAGATAACAGTAGTAGTAGTAGTAGTAGTAGTAGTAGTAGTAGTAGTAGTAGTAGTAGTAGTAGTAGTAGTAGTATTTCTCGTGGTCGTGGTGGTGATGGAGATAATGTCGGGAAGTGGTGATGCTGCTGCATCAGAAATACCAGTAGTAGTAGTAGTATAGTAACAGTAGCAATTACAGTTTCAGAATTAGAGGGTTCTATTAGTACAGGTATACTGTACAACACTTTTTTAATAAATTACCTTATTTCAAATCCGTCCTATGACTTCGTTGCGTTGTTTTTGTTGTTACGCGTTTCGGGAACTATGTCCCATCATCAGACGTATCACTCGGTAAGAGATCGTCAAATATTAAAATTCATAAAAGTACATTATTTAAACACACGTGACCGACTGGGTGCGCACCGTGTAACGTTCTGTTGGATACACTCGAACGTTACACGGTGCGCACCGAGTCGGATACGTGTGTTTAAATAATGTACTTTTATGAATTTTAATATTTGACGATCTCTTCCCGAGTGATACGTCTGATGATGGGACATAGTTCCCGAAACGCGTAACAACAAAAACAACGCAACGAAGTCACAGGACGGATTTGAAATAAGGTAATGTATTATCAATAACGTGACTTGGACCATAATCAATAATGTTTAAACACTTTTTTATTATTACATTCCTTACTCAGTTTTTCTTGTATATATATTTTTTTCATATTAATAATAATAGCAATTACTATTTTTATAATTAAACAGTAGCAATTACAGTTTCAGAATTAGAGGATTCTATTAGTACAGGTATACTGTACAACACTTTTTTATTATTACATTCCTTACTCAGTTTTTCTTGTATATATATTTTTTTGATATTAATAATAATAAAACATTTTGAACAAGAATATATATTTTATTATTTTGTGAATATTACAATGTTTTAATGGTATTTAACTATCATCATTACATATATAAAGAAATATATACTAAAATGTTATATATATAAATATATAATAAAATATATATCTGATGATGATAGTTAAACAATATTGAAACATGGTAATATTCACAAAGTAATAAAATATATATTCTTGTACAAAATGTTTTATTATTTTTTATATACCTTATTATTAGTACTAGTACATCATTAGTTGTATTGTTTTATAGTCGTTATTATAATACATAAGGTCACCTCTTGGGACACATACAGAACGAGTGCTGGTAAGGATTAACGGTAACAATGATGCCGGTTAGAATTGCAGCTAACACCAGCAGTCCGAAACCTATAAGCCCCGTATACTGATATCAGGAATGCATTCAATATTCCTTGGTGGTGTGGAAATCTGGACTAATGTTCTCAAGATTCACATAAGCGAATGTCGACAGCGAATACTTCCAGTACTGCTCCTGCTTCGACTTCGACCACTAGTACATTTGAAAATATCGCGTAATATAATTACGTAGCCTCACACACGAGCACAACACAGCTACACACGCAGCTAAGTAGACCTATCATTACTCAAAATTTCACTGCACTAATGTTGTTTTACAAGTCTAAAAATACGTCTAATTATTCACGTAGGATCTTAACATGTTATCATATGCTTTAATCTGTGCTACATTCCATATGCAATTAGAATAAATCAATACACACACACACACACACACACACACATATATATATATATATTACAACGATACATAACATAAATTTGATATACTGTAATTTATGTGGCCCCACGTTCTTTGGGACCCAAAATTATACAACGATACCTTTTGTATATGAAGGTTGTAAATAATTTATTATAACAATACCTGGTGTAACTATAATAAGATTAGTAAATTTATGAGTAGTTAAAATTTCATATTTATTGTTTTAACAAGCATTATAAATAATAAAACATTGTTAACAATCTCCGATCAAGATATCACTCGTTATTAAGTTCATCTCTTAAGCTATACGGTGTTACACACATTTAAAACACTCTTAACTCTAGATATGTTAATAACCTTCATCTAGACATTCATTCAAATTGATTTAATTAAAAAAATAATTTTTAAATATAATTAAGTTTATTTTTTAATTGAATTCTCTTAACTCAGATCTGACCTCAGCTTGCTCAGTCTATTCAAATGTTTCCTTCTTCTTTTTTTTTAAATAATTTAAAATTATATTGTTTACTCTTAGACTGGCATTTCTTTCATATTCAAAATTTAAATTATTCTTTTCTACTAAATGCAAATATCAAATCATTTTAATTATTTTACTTTGATAAAAAAAATATACTATCTCAAAATTAAACTATCTTTTTTTCTATATTTATCTATAGGCGATCGCTCATTCTTACGACTAAAACATTTACATAAGACTCTATTACATTCTTTCTAATAATAAATTTTTTTGTTTTAATTCATTGTCTCTTTATATCGTCTTTATGAGCTCTTTAAAAAAATCATTTATAAATGCATTATGCATGTCACCTCGAGGTTTGATGACCTTACGACTTATTGACGGGGTCCAGCGTTGTCCAGAGTTGGGTTTCCTTTCCTCCTGGCTTGGCGTGGTCCTGGATATGTCCAGAGTCCAGCGTCGTTCTCCAGAAGTGTGTGGTCCGTCCCAGAGAATTACTATGTGCTGCGAGGTGGATCTCGGTCGGCTGTTAGGCGTCTAAAAAGTATCTCTTAACGTCTAGCATCTCGCGTCGCTCTTGTAGCTTCTCTGTTGGTACTCTTGCTGACCTAAACGGTCCCGGTACTCTACGTTTCCCGAAATAGTGTAACATAATTACTGAACGTCTTTATTCGTTCGTAGATAAGACTTATAATAAAATAAAACTGTTCTGCCGACGGACAGCATGTCCGACTGCAACTGTGTCTTGAAAAGAAGAGAAGGGTTTCCAGTCGAACCCTTAATTTATACCCTCTCGAGATTCCGCACCTGTTGGTTCCAAAATTATCCTGTCAAGACCTGCAGATCACATGATAGTCCCCACTCCCGAACCTTTTCATATATTTGCAATTTTTTGCAAATAGCAATGTTTTGTACGGAATTGAGATAGCACAAATCATAGCTATTTTGATTAAGCACTCACTGTATTAATTTGAGCGTCTTAGTGCAATTTGCGTATTTTTGGCACATTTATTTCGCACTGACTTCGCGTAGTGTGTCCTATTAACGTCATTTTCTTACTGTAGATACCTATAAAATTTACACACACTTTGGTGCCTTTTGTTTGTTTATACACTAATTAGTTTTCACACGGTGAATTAAAATAATTATTTTAGTAATTACTTGGGGAGGGTAGCTAAGATTACTGTCTGTACATGCATTACTAACACACACAAGATACACGCGTAACACACATACAATCGAGCAGGTGTTCTTTGCCTGTTTGAACAGGTTAATTTCTCCCCTAGTATAACAATGAAACATTTATACAATCTCAGACCTGTCCATTTACCCCAAACTTACAATAATTTTACAAATAAATTTATTATTTATTTAAATCAATGCTCAATACAGCATATGGCTGTATCGTTGCATTATATATATATATATATATTACTATAATACTTATAACTATTTTACCTCAAGATGTATTTTTTCCTTTAGGGACATGTTTCGGGAGATCCTGTTCTCCCATTTTCAACCTTCGCCATCTTGCTTCTGGTGCAGTATTTGTGTGTTGGCTTCTGGATGTTATTATGGTGGTTTGTTGGTCTTTGGTCCTTCAATGTTGCATTATTGTGTGTGGTTGTGGTATCTGTTTTTGTATTTTGTGTATTTTCGATGTTGAGTGCTTTGAATATTGTGTCATGTTTTGTATTGATTTGTATTTGTTCTGGTATTAATTTGTTTTGTGTTTTATGTTTGTAAATCTGTAAATTTTCCCATATGTTCATTATGGTGCCTTTGTGTGGTATATGTTTTATTAGTGTTACATTGGTTATGTCTGGGAATTCATGTCCTGTGTTTATTGCATGCGTGGCTAAATTGGATTTATATATGTTTGGTTTTTTGTATGCATTTAGGTGTTCAAAATAACGTTTTTTCAGCTGTTTTTTTGTTTGTCCTATATAACATTTATTGCAATCTTGGCATTCAATTTTGTATATACCGTTGGTTGTTGTATTATCTTTGTTGTGTGAGTTATTTAGATTTGTAATTTATTTTTATTAGTTTTGTATGCTATTTTTATATCTGTGTTTTTAAATAGTTTTGTTAGTTTTGACATTTTATTATTTATATATGTGAATGTGGCCCATTTTTTGTTGTTGTTATTATTTATGTGTCATGGGCACATTCACATATATATATACATTCACATAGGACAAACATGCAAAAAACCAAACATATATAAATCCAATTTAGCCACACATGCAATAAACACAGGACATGAATTCCCAGACATAACCAATGTAACACTAATAAAACATATACCACACAAAGGCACCATAATGAACATATGGGAAAATTTACAGATTTACAAACATAAAACACAAAACAAGTTAATACCAGAACAAATACAAATCAATACAAAACATGACACAATATTCAAAGCACTCAACATCGAAAATACACAAAATACAAAAACAGATACCACAACCACACACAATAATGCAACATTGAAGGACCAAAGACCAACAAACCACCATAATAACATCCAGAAGCCAACACACAAATACTGCACCAGAAGCAAGATGGCGAAGGTTGAAAATGGGAGAACAGGATCTCCCGAAACATGTCCCTAAAGGAAAAAATACATCTTGAGGTAAAATAGTTATAAGTATTATATACATCAAGAAACGGACTGTAGCAGAAAGTAATTGAAATATATATATATATATATATATATAATATACTTTTTTCAAAGAATTAAATTTTATATATTTTTTTCTATATATTAACAAGCTTTAGGCAGTTAATATTGTCATATGTGGAATACATGTAAACATTATATATTACAAAGATGACAGTTTTAAACTATTGAAACAATATTAATATATTTTACACACACACACACACACACGGTCCATATAATCTTTGCCTGCAAAATTCGTTCGTGCGAGATTGTGTGTGTCTGTGTGTGTTTTTTTTACTATTATCAATATGTTAACATTAGTTTAAATACATTGCAAATGAATACAAAAATCTTGAGTAAGGCGCGAACATCTCTAATAAAAATGTATAGTGTTTTACGAAGTAAAAAAAACGCAAGCTGTAGTTTAATTTAAACGCATGCTACTAGAACTTTAATTTAAAAACGAAACATTTGTAAATAGTATACTTTGGTAAAAAATAACTTTATTTTAATTTCTTGATAATGGAAAATTTTGTGTTCCTACATTTTTAGTATATATTTTACAATGCTAAAAGAAGATCTGATATTATAGTTTCTTGTAAATAAACTGTTCTAATTTAAAACTACTGTTTATATTATAATTCTTACTCATGGCTTATAATTTTTATAGTAACTAATGTAATAATGGAATTTCCACTTGGACAGTATTTTGTATTGCTAATAAAATGTTAGTATTCTTTTAACATTTTTGAGAAAACCTTTTTTGTTTACAATCAGTTTGTCGTCTTCTTTTTAAAATTATATTTGACTAACCTTGGATTAAAAGTTACAGTAATTCTTATAAAGCGTACTCTAAAATTTCTTTAGTGCATATCTAAAAATTTTCAGTTATCAGTATACGAACGTTCAGACTTTAAACAGTGGGAAATGATAGGATTCTCCGTCATAGCCATTACTTTAGATTTAATTTCCGATAGGCGCGCCCAACACCTGCGCTATTGGTTTTTGGCCGATTCTGCGGATTAAAGGTCTCTTGACACTGCAGGCTCTAACGTTTAACATTTACGTTCCGTAGATACGGTGCTTTATGAAGAAAGCAACTTATTTTACGTTATCAGTCTCAAAGATATGTATATTATTTTAGAACAATTTTAATAAACCAATTTTTACTTCCATGTTCCTTAAGGAAATGGAAGTATGGTGATGGAAAAAAAAATCGTGTTCGAGATTATTGCAGAATATGATTGTACTACACTCAAAACATGAAAAAAAGTCATTTTTCGAAAAGTGTCTGTGTGTGTGTCTGTGTGTCTGTCTGTGTGTGTGTGTGTGTGTGTGTCTGTCTGTCTGTAGATTTTTTTTCTATAGCAAACGATAACTGCCGCAAATTCAAACAGAATCAAATAATTTTTGCATACAGCCCTGATTTGTAGAATACTCGCGACCTATTGTTTTTGGTGAAGATCGGTTGAGGAAAAGGGGTAGTTTACCTGCAACAGTTTTTTTTTATCAAGGGAAATTTTTTTTTTTTGGCAAACGATAACAGCCGCAAATTCAAACAGAATCAAATAATGTTTCGCATACAGCCCTGAATTATAGAGTTCTCAAAATCTATTGTTTTTGGTGAAGATCGGTTAAGGGAAAGTGGTAGTTTACCTGAAACGTTTTATGTTTTAACAAGGGTATTTTTTCTATGACGAACGATAACTGCCGTAAATTCAAAGAGAATCAACTAATGTTTAGCATACAGCCCTGAATTGTAGAGTTCTCAAGACCTATTGTTTTTGGTGAAGATCGGTTAATGGAATAGGGTAGTTTACCAGCAACGTTTTATGTTTTATCAAGGGTGTTTCCTATGGCAAACGATAACAGCCGCAAATTCAAACTAAATCAAATAATTGTTTGCATACAGGCCTGAATTGTAGAGTACCTAAGACCTGTCGTTTTTGGTGAAGATCGGTCAAGGGAAAGGGGTAGTTTACCTGCAACGGTTTTATATCAAGGGTAATTTTTACTTCCATATTCCTTAAGGAATGGTGGTGTGGTGATGGCAAAAAAAATCGTGTTCGAGATTATTGCAGATTCTGATTGTACTACACTCAAAACATGAAAAAAGTCGTTTTCCGAAAAGTGTCTGTGTGTGTGTCTGTCTGTGTGTCTGTGTGTCTGTGTGTCTGTAGATTTTTTTTCTATGGCAAACGATAACTGCCGCAAATTCAAACAGAATCAAATAATTTTTTGCATACAGCCCTGATTTGTAGAGTACTCACGACCTATTGTTTTTGGTGAAGATCGGTTGAGGGAAAGGGGTAGTTTACCAACAACGGTTTTGTTTTATCAAGGGAAATTTTCTCTTTTGGCAAACGATAACTGCCGCAAATTCAAACAGAATTAAATAATGTTTCGTATACAGCCCTCAATTGTAGAGTTTAAAAGACCTATTGTTTTTGGTGAAGATCGGTTAAGGGAAAGGGATCGTTTACCTGTAACGTTTTATATTTTAACAAGGGTATTTCCTATGGCAAACGATAACAGCCGCAAAATCAAACAGAATCAAACGATTATTTGCATACAGCCCTATATTGTAGAGTTCTCAAGATATTTCGTTTTTGGTGAAGATCGGTTGAGGAAAAGGGGTAGTTTACCTGCAAAGTCATTTTTCGAAAAGTTTCTGTGTGTGTGTCTGTGTGTGTGTGTGTGTGTGTGTGTGTGTGTGTGTGTGTGTGTGTGTGTGTGTGTGTGTGTGTGTGTGTGTGTGTGTGTGTGTGTGTGTGTGTGTGTGTGTGTGTGTGTGTGTGTGTGTGTGTGTGTGTGTGTGTGTGTGTGTGTGTGTGTGTGTGTGTGTGTGTGTGTGTGTGTGTGTGTGTGTGTGTGTGTGTGTGTGTGTGTGTGTGTGTGTGTGTGTGTGTGTGTGTGTGTGTGTGTGTGTGTGTGTGTGTAAATTTTTTTTCTATAGCAAACGATAACTGCCGCAAATTCAAACAGAATCAAATAATTTTTGCATACAGCCCTGAATTGTAGAATACTCGCGACCTATTGTTTTTGGTGAAGATCGGTTGAGGAAAAGGGGTAGTTTACCTGCAACAGTTTTTTTTTATCAAGGGAATTTTTTTTTTTGGCAAACGATAACAGCCGCAAATTCAAACAGAATCAAATAATCTTTTGCATACGTCCCTGAATTGTAGAGGTCTCAAGGACTTTCGATTTTGGTGAAGATCGGTTAAGGGGAAGGGGTAGTTTACCAGCAACCTTTTACGTTTTAACAAGAGTAAAGTACTTGAAAATTTATTTAACTTTTTGAAACAATGGTAATTGTTAAAAATAAAATAATTTTGTTGCCAGGCAATAAAATTAAAATTTTTTCATTTTAATGTAATATAATATTTTTCATTTAATACGGCAATAAAAAGGCAGGTAAGACACAAACACACACACACACACAATTCACGTTATTTCTGGCCTCACTCATGTTTATTTTCTTACGTTTGCACGCTTTTTAAATGGAAAGTGCCGAAACCCACACCAACATAACGCGTGCAAGCCGAAAAAATGGACATCAATTTGCTTACTGGCGAAGCTAGTAGTCAATGAATGGGTAATGTTATCTGTTAGTTCAGCGGAATAACAATGACACTTTTAATAACCGCATAAAATAAACACTTAGAAACAACACAGGCGCTTTAACTTAACTGTTTGGACCACAGAAGTGAGGCATGACTCAACGCTCTATGTGTACAGCGCGGGACAATCCCCCCTCCCTTCACTTCCCTATCACACCACGACATTGCTTACATACGATGTATACAAAAAACGCTGTGGCAAGTTCAGGTTGCCTCATTCGCTTTAAACGAACTATGCCGAATCTCACCTGTCACCATCTAGCGGTCGCTCAATAAAGCACGTTTCGGTTTAATAAATTTGACAGTCGCAGTAACAATGTATAATCTTTACGTTATGTAGTTCATACGTATTTATAATTTTTATTCTACAGAATTTTTTAGGGTAGGCATTGCCTCAATTGCCTCCATGTAACTTCGCCACTGATATATATGTGTACAACGTTATCGGCAACAAAAAAGTAGTTTTTGTTAAAATTCCTTCCCGGGATATTTGGCCGTAGTCCAATGTTTTCTACAAAACCAGACATTTCGGCAATGCCATCGACTTCCATCATCAGTGAAAATCGAGTGCGATAACGTGAGGTGGTATACGTTAGTGACCACAGTACTGTGGTTAAGGCTGAAGCAGTAAGTAGAAAGAAGTAGTTTCTATGGTAATATTTCATTTCGAAAATGATTTTAAATATAAATCTTAGAATATGGAAGACATGTATGGTTCTCCATACCGATATTTTTCTATAGTAAACGATAACAACCTCAAATTCAAACAGAATCAAATGATGTTTTGCATACAGCCCTGTATTGTAGAGTTCTCAATACGTATTGGTGTTGGTGAAGATCGGTTGAGGGAAAGGGGTAGTTTACCAGCAACATTTTATGTTTTAACAAGGGTAATTTTTTATATGACGAACGATAACTACCGTAAATTCAAGCAGAGTCAACTAGGTTTTTGCATACCTTTTTGAACTAAAGAGAACTCAAGGTCTGTTGATTTTGTTGAAGATCGGTTAAGGGAAGGGGTAGTTTATCAGCAACGTTTTATGTTTTAAAAACGGTAATTTTTTATGACGAACGATAACTGCCGAAAATTCAATGAGAATCAAATAATTTTTTGCACCCCCTGAGTTGCAGAGAGCTCAAGGTCTATTGATTTTGGTGAAGATCGGTTAAGGGAAAGGGGTAGTTTACCTGCAACATTTTATGTTGTAACAAGAGAAATGTTTCCATGACGAACGATAACTGCCGAACATTCAAACAGAATCAAATATTTTTTTGCATGCTTCCCTGAATTGTAGAGGACGGAAGGTCTGTTGATTTTGGAGAAGATCGGTTAAGAGAAAGGGGTAGTTTACCGGAAACATTTTATGTTTTAACAAGAGTAAAGTACTTTATTTTTATAAATAAAGTATCCTGATAAGAAGCTCATAGTAATCCACTGTAGAAACGTAGATGAAATATCTATAAATGAAGAAGTTAGGAGAACGGGATGGGGGTAATTTTCTATTATTAAAAATTATAGTTGAAGGTGTAGGGGAGAATTTTTTATATGTGTTCTACGTTATCGGCAACAAAGACGTAGTTTTTTGTTAAAATTGCTTCCCGGGCTCTTTAGCCGTAGTCCAATCTTTTTCTACAAAACCAGACTTTTCGGCAGTGCCATCGACTGCCATCATAGGTGTAAATCGAGTGCGAAAACGTGAGGTGGTATACGTTAATGGCCACAGTACTGTGGTTAATATTGAAGCAATAAGTAGAAAGACGTAGTTTCTATGGAAATATTTCATTTCGAATATGATTTTAAATATAAATCTTAGAACATGGAAGTCATGTATGGTTCTCGATACCGATATTTACTTCCATATTCCTTAAGGAATGGAAGTATGGTGATGGCAAAAAAAATCGTGTTCGAGATTATTGCAGATTCTGATTCTACTACGCTCAAAACATGAAAAAAAGTCGTTTTCCGAAAAGTGTCTGTGTGTCTGTGTGTGTGTGTGTGTGTGTGTGTGTGTGTGTGTGTGTGTGTGTGTGTGCGTGCGTGCGTGCGTGCGTGTGTGTGTGTGTGTGTGTGTGTGTGTGTGTGTGTGTGTGTGTGTGTGTGTGTGTGTGTGTGTGTGTGTGTGTGTGTGTGTGTGTGTGTGTGTGTGTGTGTGTGTGTGTGTGTGTGTGTGTGTGTGTGTGTGTGTGTGTGTGTGTGTGTGTGTGTGTGTGTGTGTGTGTGTGTGTGTGTGTGTGTGTGTGTGTGTGTGTGTGTGTGTGTGTGTGTGTGTAGATTTTTTTTCTATGGCAAACGATAACTGCCGCAAATTCAAACAGAATCAAATAACTTTTTGCATACAGCCCTAAATTGTAGAGTTCTCAAGACTCACTGTTTTTGGTGAAGATCGGTTGAGGGAAAGGGGTAGTTTACCGGCAACGTTTTTTTAACAAGGGTATTTTCTATGGCAAACGATAACAGCCGCAAATTCAAACAGAATCAAATAATGTTTTGCACACATCCCTCAATTGTAGAGATCTCCAGGACTTTTGATTTTGGTGAGGATCGATTAAGGGGAAGGGGTAGTTTACCAGCAACCTTTTACGTTTTAACAACAGTAAAGTACTTGAAAATTCATTTAAACGTTTTCAAACAATGGTAATTGTTAAAAATAAAATAATTTTGTTGCCAGGCAATAAAATTATAATTTTTTCATTTTACTTCCATATTCCTTAAGGAAATGGAAGTATGGTGATGGCAAAAAAAATCGTGTTCGAGATTATTGCAGATTCTGATTGTACTACACTCAAAACATGAAAAAAGTCGTTTTCGAAAAGTGTCTGTGTGTGTGTGTCTGTGTGTGTGTCTGTCTATGTATCTGTGTATCTGTAGATTTTTTTTCTATGGCAAACGATAACAGCCGTAAATTCAAACAGAATCAATAATTTTTTGCATACAGCCCTGATATGTAGAGTACTCACGACTTTTTGTTTTTGGTGAAGATCGGTTGAGGGAAAGGGATCGTTTACCAGCAACGGTTTTTTTTTATCAAGGGTATTTTTTTGTTTGGCAAACGATAACAGCCGAAAATTCAAACAGAATCAAATAATGTTTCGCATACAGCCCTGAATTGTAGAGTTCTCAAGACCTATTTTTTTTTTATGACGATCGGTTAAGGGAAATGGGTAGTTTACCGGCAACGTTTTATGTTTTAACAAGGGTATTTTCTATGGCAAACGATAACAGCCGCAAATTCAAACATAATCAAATAATTTTTTGCATACAGCCCTGATTTGTAGAGTACTCAAGACCTATTGTTTTTGATGAAGATCGGTTAAGGGGAAAGGGTAGTTTACCTGCAATGTTTTTTGTCAAGGGTAATTTTATATGGCAAACGATAACAGCCGCAAATTCAAACAGAATCAAATAATGTTTTGCATACGTCCCTCAATTGTAGAGATCTCCAGGACGTTTGATTTTGGTGAAGATCGATTAAGGGGAAGGGGTAGTTTACCAGCAACATTTACGTTTTAACAACAGTAAAGTACTTGAAAATTCATTTAAACTTTTTCAAACAATGGTAATTGTTAAAAATAAAATAATTTTGTTGCCACGCAATAAAATTATAATTTTTTCATTTTACTTCCATATTCCTTAAGGAAATGGAAGTATGGTGATGGCAAAAAAAATCGTGTTCGAGATTATTGCAGATTCTGATTGTACTACACTCAAAACATGAAAAAATTCGTTTTTCGAAAAGTGTCTGTGTGTGTGTCTGTCTGTCTGTCTGTCTGTCTGTCTGTCTGTATGTCTGTGTCTGTAGATTTTTTTTCTATGGCAAACGATAACAGCCGCAAATTCAAACAGAATCAAATAATTTTTTGCATACAGCCCTGATTTGTAGAGTACTCACGACCAATTGTTTTGGTGAAGTTCGGTTGGAGGAAAGGGGTAGTTCACCTGCAACGGTTTTTTTTTATCAAGGGAAATTTTTTCTTTGGCAAACGATAACAGCCGCAAATTCAAACAGAATTAAATAATGTTTCGTATACAGCCCTGAATTGCAGAGTTCTCAAGACCTATTGTTTTTTGTGAAGATCGGTTAAGGGAAAGGGGTAGTTTACCTGTAACGTTTTATGTCTTAACAAGGGTATTTCCTATGGCAAACGATAACAGCCGCAAATTCAAACTGAATCAAACGATTATTTGCATACAGCCCTAATTGCAGAGTTCTCAAGACTCATTGTTTTTGGTGAAGATCGGTTGAGGGAAAGGGGTAGTTTACCTGCAACGTTTTTTTATCAAGCGTATTTTCTATGGCAAACGATAACAGCCGCAAATTCAAACAGAATCAAATAATCTTTTGCATACGTCCCTGAATTGTAGAGGTCTCAAGGACTTTCGATTTTGGTGAAGATCTGTTAAGGGGAAGGGGTAGTTTACCTGCAACCTTTTACGTTTTAACAAGAGTAAAGTACTTGAAAATTTATTTAACTTTTTGAAACAATGGTAATTGTTAAAAATAAAATAATTTTGTTGCCAGGCAATAAAATTAAAATTTTTTCATTTTAATGTAATATAATATTTTTCATTTAATACGGCAATAAAAAGGCAGGTAAGACACAAACACACACACACACACAATTCACGTTATTTCTGGCCTCACTCATGTTTATTTTCTTACGTTTGCACGCTTTTTAAATGGAAAGTGCCGAAACCCACACCAACATAACGCGTGCAAGCCGAAAAAATGGACATCAATTTGCTTACTGGCGAAGCTAGTAGTTAATGAATGGGTAATGTTATCTGCTAGTTCAGCGGAATAACAATGACACTTTTAATAACCGCATAAAATAAACACTTAGAAACAACACAGGCGCTTTAACTTAACTGTTTGGACCACAGAAGTGAGGCATGACTCAACGCTCTATGTGTACAGCGCGGGACAATCCCCCCTCCCTACACTTCCCTATCAAACCACGGCATTGCTTACATACGATGTATACAAAAAACGCTGAGGCAAGTTCAGGTTGCCTCATTCGCTTTAAACGAACTATGCCGAATCTCACCTGTCACCATCTAGCGGTCGCTCAATAAAGCACGTTTCGGTTTAATAAATTTGACAGTCGCAGTAACAATGTATAATCTTTACGTTATGTAGTTCATACGTATTTATAATTTTTATTCTACAGAATTTTTTAGGGTAGGCATTGCCTCAATTGCCTCCATGTAACTTCGCCACTGATATATATGTGTACAACGTTATCGGCAACAAAAAAGTAGTTTTTGTTAAAATTCCTTCCCGGGATATTTGGCCGTAGTCCAATGTTTTCTACAAAACCAGACATTTCGGCAATGCCATCGACTTCCATCATCAGTGAAAATCGAGTGCGATAACGTGAGGTGGTATACGTTAGTGACCACAGTACTGTGGTTAAGGCTGAAGCAGTAAGTAGAAAGAAGTAGTTTCTATGGTAATATTTCATTTCGAAAATGATTTTAAATATAAATCTTAGAATATGGAAGACATGTATGGTTCTCCATACCGATATTTTTCTATAGTAAACGATAACAACCTCAAATTCAAACAGAATCAAATGATGTTTTGCATACAGCCCTGTATTGTAGAGTTCTCAATACGTATTGGTGTTGGTGAAGATCGGTTGAGGGAAAGGGGTAGTTTACCAGCAACATTTTATGTTTTAACAAGGGTAATTTTTTATATGACGAACGATAACTACCGTAAATTCAAGCAGAGTCAACTAGGTTTTTGCATACCTTTTTGAACTAAAGAGAACTCAAGGTCTGTTGATTTTGTTGAAGATCGGTTAAGGGAAGGGGTAGTTTATCAGCAACGTTTTATGTTTTAAAAACGGTAATTTTTTATGACGAACGATAACTGCCGAAAATTCAATGAGAATCAAATAATTTTTTGCACCCCCTGAGTTGCAGAGAGCTCAAGGTCTATTGATTTTGGTGAAGATCGGTTAAGGGAAAGGGGTAGTTTACCTGCAACATTTTATGTTGTAACAAGAGAAATGTTTCCATGACGAACGATAACTGCCGAACATTCAAACAGAATCAAATATTTTTTTGCATGCTTCCCTGAATTGTAGAGGACGGAAGGTCTGTTGATTTTGGAGAAGATCGGTTAAGAGAAAGGGGTAGTTTACCGGAAACATTTTATGTTTTAACAAGAGTAAAGTACTTTATTTTTATAAATAAAGTATCCTGATAAGAAGCTCATAGTAATCCACTGTAGAAACGTAGATGAAATATCTATAAATGAAGAAGTTAGGAGAACGGGATGGGGGTAATTTTCTATTATTAAAAATTATAGTTGAAGGTGTAGGGGAGAATTTTTTATATGTGTTCTACGTTATCGGCAACAAAGAAGTAGTTTTTTGTTAAAATTGCTTCCCGGGCTCTTTAGCCGTAGTCCAATGTTTTCTACAAAACCAGACTTTTCGGCAGTGATATCGACTGCCATCATCGGTGTAAATCGAGTGCGAAAACGTGAGGTGGTATACGTTAGTGGCCACAGTACTGTGGTTAATATTGAAGCAATAAGTAGAAAGACGTAGTTTCTATGGAAATATTTCATTTCGAATATGATTTTAAATATAAATCTTAGAACATGGAAGTCATGTATGGTTCTCGATACCGATATTTACTTCCATATTCCTTAAGGAATGGAAGTATGGTGATGGCAAAAAAAATCGTGTTCGAGATTATTGCAGATTCTGGATTCTACTACGCTCAAAACATGAAAAAAAGTCGTTTTTCGAAAAGTGTCTGTGTGTGTGTCTGTGTGTGTGTCTGTGTGTGTGTGTGTGTGTGTCTGTGTGTCTGTGTGTCTGTAGATTTTTTTTCTATGGCAAACGATAACTGCCGCAAATTCAAACAGAATCAAATAATTTTTTGCATACAGCCCTAAATTGTAGAGTTCTCAAGACTCATTGTTTTTGGTGAAGATCGGTTGAGGGAAAGGGGTAGTTTACCGGCAACGTTTTTTTAACAAGGGTATTTTCTATGGCAAACGATAACAGCCGCAAATTCAAACAGAATCAAATAATGTTTTGCACACAGCCCTGATTTGTAGAGTACTCAAGACCTATTGTTGTTGGTGAAGATCGGTTAAGGGGAAGGGGTAGTTTACCTGCAACGGTTTTTTTTATCAAGGGAAATTTTTTTTTTTGGCAAACGATAACAGCCGCAAATTCAAACAGAACAAGGGTATTTTTTATGGCAAACGATAACAGCCGCAAATTCAAACAGAATCAAATAATCTTTTGCATACGTCCCTGAATTGTAGAGGTCTCAAGGACTTTCGATTTTGGTGAAGATCGGTTAAGGGGAAGGGGTAGTTTACCTGCAACCTTTTACGTTTTAACAAGAGTAAAGTACATGAAAATTTATTTAACTTTTTGAAACAATGGTAATTGTTAAAAATAAAATAATTTTGTTGCCAGGCAATAAAATTAAAATTTTTTCATTTTAATGTAATATAATATTTTTCATTTAATACGGCAATAAAAAGGCAGGTAAGACACAAACACACACACACACACACACACACACACAATTCACGTTATTTCTGGCCTCACTCATGTTTATTTTCTTACGTTTGCACGCTTTTTAAATGGAAAGTGCCGAAACCCACACCAACATAACGCGTGCAAGCCGAAAAAATGGACATCAATTTGCTTACTGGCGAAGCTAGTAGTTAATGAATGGGTAATGTTATCTGCTAGTTCAGCGGAATAACAATGACACTTTTAATAACCGCATAAAATAAACACTTAGAAACAACACAGGCGCTTTAACTTAACTGTTTGGACCACAGAAGTGAGGCATGACTCAACGCTCTATGTCTACAGCGCGGGACAATCCCCCCTCCCTACACTTCCCTATCACACCACGACATTGCTTACATACGATGTATACAAAAAACGCTGAGGCAAGTTCAGGTTGCCTCATTCGCTTTAAACGAACTATGCCGAATCTCACCTGTCACCATCTAGCGGTCGCTCAATAAAGCACGTTTCGGTTTAATAAATTTGACAGTCGCAGTAACAATGTATAATCTTTACGTTATGTAGTTCATACGTATTTATAATTTTTATTCTACAGAATTTTTTAGGGTAGGCATTGCCTCAATTGCCTCCATGTAACTTCGCCACTGATATATATGTGTACAACGTTATCGGCAACAAAAAAGTAGTTTTTGTTAAAATTCCTTCCCGGGATATTTGGCCGTAGTCCAATGTTTTCTACAAAACCAGACATTTCGGCAATGCCATCGACTTCCATCATCAGTGAAAATCGAGTGCGATAACGTGAGGTGGTATACGTTAGTGACCACAGTACTGTGGTTAAGGCTGAAGCAGTAAGTAGAAAGAAGTAGTTTCTATGGTAATATTTCATTTCGAAAATGATTTTAAATATAAATCTTAGAATATGGAAGACATGTATGGTTCTCCATACCGATATTTTTCTATAGTAAACGATAACAACCTCAAATTCAAACAGAATCAAATGATGTTTTGCATACAGCCCTGTATTGTAGAGTTCTCAATACGTATTGGTGTTGGTGAAGATCGGTTGAGGGAAAGGGGTAGTTTACCAGCAACATTTTATGTTTTAACAAGGGTAATTTTTTATATGACGAACGATAACTACCGTAAATTCAAGCAGAGTCAACTAGGTTTTTGCATACCTTTTTGAACTAAAGAGAACTCAAGGTCTGTTGATTTTGTTGAAGATCGGTTAAGGGAAGGGGTAGTTTATCAGCAACGTTTTATGTTTTAAAAACGGTAATTTTTTATGACGAACGATAACTGCCGAAAATTCAATGAGAATCAAATAATTTTTTGCACCCCCTGAGTTGCAGAGAGCTCAAGGTCTATTGATTTTGGTGAAGATCGGTTAAGGGAAAGGGGTAGTTTACCTGCAACATTTTATGTTGTAACAAGAGAAATGTTTCCATGACGAACGATAACTGCCGAACATTCAAACAGAATCAAATATTTTTTTGCATGCTTCCCTGAATTGTAGAGGACGGAAGGTCTGTTGATTTTGGAGAAGATCGGTTAAGAGAAAGGGGTAGTTTACCGGAAACATTTTATGTTTTAACAAGAGTAAAGTACTTTATTTTTATAAATAAAGTATCCTGATAAGAAGCTCATAGTAATCCACTGTAGAAACGTAGATGAAATATCTATAAATGAAGAAGTTAGGAGAACGGGATGGGGGTAATTTTCTATTATTAAAAATTATAGTTGAAGGTGTAGGGGAGAATTTTTTATATGTGTTCTACGTTATCGGCAACAAAGAAGTAGTTTTTTGTTAAAATTGCTTCCCGGGCTCTTTAGCCGTAGTCCAATGTTTTCTACAAAACCAGACTTTTCGGCAGTGATATCGACTGCCATCATCGGTGTAAATCGAGTGCGAAAACGTGAGGTGGTATACGTTAGTGGCCACAGTACTGTGGTTAATATTGAAGCAATAAGTAGAAAGACGTAGTTTCTATGGAAATATTTCATTTCGAATATGATTTTAAATATAAATCTTAGAACATGGAAGTCATGTATGGTTCTCGATACCGATATTTACTTCCATATTCCTTAAGGAATGGAAGTATGGTGATGGCAAAAAAAATCGTGTTCGAGATTATTGCAGATTCTGATTCTACTACGCTCAAAACATGAAAAAAGTCGTTTTCCGAAAAGTGTCTGTGTGTGTGTGTGTGTGTGTGTGTGTGTGTGTGTGTGTGTGTGTGTGTGTGTGTGTGTGTGTGTGTGTGTGTGTGTGTGTGTGTGTGTGTGTGTGTGTGTGTGTGTGTGTGTGTGTGTGTGTGTGTGTGTGTGTGTGTGTGTGTGTGTGTGTGTGTGTGTGTGTGTGTGTGTGTGTGTGTGTGTGTGTGTGTGTGTGTGTGTGGGTCTGTGTGTCTGTAGATTTTTTTTCTATGGCAAACGATAACTGCCGCAAATTCAAACAGAATCAAATAATTTTTTGCATACAGCCCTAAATTGTAGAGTTCTCAAGACTCATTGTTTTTGGTGAAGATCGGTTGAGGGAAATGGGTAGTTTACCGGCAACGTTTTTTTAACAAGGGTATTTTCTATGGCAAACGATAACAGCCGCAAATTCAAACAGAATCAAATAATGTTTTGCACACAGCCCTGATTTGTAGAGTACTCAAGACCTATTGTTTTTGGTGAAGATCGGTTAAGGGGAAGGGGTAGTTTACCTGCAACGGTTTTTTTTATCAAGGGAAATTTTTTTTTTTGGCAAACGATAACAGCCGCAAATTCAAACAGAACAAGGGTATTTTATATGGCAAACGATAACAGCCGCAAATTCAAACATAATCAAATAATTTTTTGCATACAGGACTAAATTGTAGAGTTCTCAAGACTCATTGTTTTTGGTGAAGATCGGTTGAGGGAAAGGGATAGTTTACCGGCTACGTTTTTTAACAAGGGTATTTTCTATGGCAAACGATAACAGCCGCAAAATCAAACATAATCAAATAATTATTTGCATACAGCCCTGATTTGTAGAGTACTCAAGACCAGTTGTTTTTGATGAAGATCGGCTAAGGGGAAGGGGTAGTTTACCTGCAATGTTTTTTATCAAGGGTAATTTTCTATGGCAAACGATAACAGCCGCAAATTCAAACAGAATCAAATAATGTTTTGCATACGTCCCTCAATTGTAGAGATCTCCAGGACTTTTGATTTTCGTGAAGATCGATTAAGGGGAAGGGGTAGTTTACCAGCAACCTTTTACGTTTTAACAACAGTAAAGTACTTGAAAATTCATTTAAACTTTTTCAAACAATGGTAATTGTTAAAAATAAAATAATTTTTTTGCCAGGCAATAAAATTATAATTTTTTCATTTTACTTCCATATTCCTTAAGGAAATGGAAGTATGGTGATGGCAAAAAAAATCGTGTTCGAGATTATTGCAGATTCTGATTGTACTACACTCAAAACATGAAAAAAGTCGTTTTTCGAAAAGTGTCTGTGTGTGTGTGTCTGTGTGTCTGTCTGTCTATGTATCTGTGTATCTGTAGATTTTTTTTCTATGGGAAACGATAACAGCCGTAAATTCAAACAGAATAAAATAATTTTTTGCATACAGCCCTGATATGTTGAGTACTCACGACTCTTTGTTTTTGGTGAAGATCGGTTGAGGGAGAGGGATCGTTTACCAGCAACGGTTTTTTTTTATCAAGGGTATTTTTTTGTTTGGCAAACGATAACAGCCGCAAATTCAAACAGAATCAAATAATGTTTCGCATACAGCCCTGAATTGTAGAGTTCTCAAGACCTATTGTTTTTTATGACGATCGGTTAAGGGAAAGGGGTAGTTTACCGGCAACGTTTTATGTTTTAACAAGGGTATTTTCTATGGCAAACGATAACAGCCGCAAATTCAAACATAATCAAATAATTTTTTGCATACAGCCCTGATTTGTAGAGTACTCAAGACTTATTGTTTTTGAGGAAGATCGGTTAAGGGGAAGGGGTAGTTTACCAGCAATGTTTTTTATCAAGGGTAATTTTCTATGGCAAACGATAACAGCCGCAAATTCAAACAGAATCAAATAATGTTTTGCATACATCCCTCAATTGTAGAGATCTCCAGGACGTTTGATTTTGGTGAAGATCGATTAAGGGGAAGGGGTAGTTTACCAGCAACATTTACGTTTTAACAACAGTAAAGTACTTGAAAATTCATTTAAACTTTTTCAAACAATGGTAATTGTTAAAAATAAAAGAATTTTGTTGCCACGCAATAAAATTATAATTTTTTCATTTTACTTCCATATTCCTTAAGGAAATGGAAGTATGGTGATGGCAAAAAAAATCGTGTTCGAGATTATTGCAGATTCTGATTGTACTACACTCAAAACATGAAAAAATTCGTTTTTCGAAAAGTGTCTGTGTGTGTGTCTGTCTGTCTGTCTGTCTGTCTGTCTGTATGTCTGTGTGTCTGTAGATTTTTTTTCTATGGCAAACGATAACAGCCGCAAATTCAAACAGAATCAAAAAATTTTTTGCATAAAGCCCTGATTTGTAGAGTACTCACGACCAATTGTTTTGGTGAAGTTCGGTTGGAGGAAAGGGGTAGTTCACCTGCAACGGTTTTTTTTATCAAGGGAAATTTTTTTTTTTGCAAACGATAACAGCCGCAAATTCAAACAGAATTAAATAATGTTTCGTATACAGCCCTGAATTGCAGAGTTCTCAAGACATATTGTTTTTGGTGAAGATCGGTTACGGGAAAGGGGTAGTTTACCTGTAACGTTTTATGTCTTAACAAGGGTATTTCCTATGGCAAACGATAACAGCCGCAAATTCAAACTGAATCAAACGATTATTTGCATACAGCCCTAATTGTAGAGTTCTCAAGACTCATTGTTTTTGGTGAAGATCGGTTGAGGGAAAGGGGTAGTTTACCTGCAACGTTTTTTTATCAAGCGTATTTTCTATGGCAAACGATAACAGCCGCAAATTCAAACAGAATCAAATAATCTTTTGCATACGTCCCTGAATTGTAGAGGTCTCAAGGACTTTCGATTTTGGTGAAGATCGGTTAAGGGGAAGGGGTAGTTTACCTGCAACCTTTTACGTTTTAACAAGAGTAAAGTACTTGAAAATTTATTTAACTTTTTGAAACAATGGTAATTGTTAAAAATAAAATAATTTTGTTGCCAGGCAATAAAATTAAAATTTTTTCATTTTAATGTAATATAATATTTTTCATTTAATACGGCAATAAAAAGGCAGGTAAGACACAAACACACACACACACACAATTCACGTTATTTCTGGCCTCACTCATGTTTATTTTCTAACGTTTGCACGCTTTTTAAATGGAAAGTGCCGAAACCCACACCAACATAACGCGTGCAAGCCGAAAAAACGGACATCAATTTGCTTACTGGCGAAGCTAGTAGTTAATGAATGGGTAATGTTATCTGTTAGTTCAGCGGAATAACAATGACACTTTTAATAACCGCATAAAATAAACACTTAGAAACAACACAGGCGCTTTAACTTAACTGTTTGGACCACAGAAGTGAGGCATGACTCAACGCTCTATGTGTACAGCGCGGGACAATCCCCCCTCCCTACACTTCCCTATCACACCACGACATTGCTTACATACGATGTATACAAAAAACGCTGAGGCAAGTTCAGGTTGCCTCATTCGCTTTAAACGAACTATGCCGAATCTCACCTGTCACCATCTAGCGGTCGCTCAATAAAGCACGTTTCGGTTTAATAAATTTGACAGTCGCAGTAACAATGTATAATCTTTACGTTATGTAGTTCATACGTATTTATAATTTTTATTCTACAGAATTTTTTAGGGTAGGCATTGCCTCAATTGCCTCCATGTAACTTCGCCACTGATATATATGTGTACAACGTTATCGGCAACAAAAAAGTAGTTTTTGTTAAAATTCCTTCCCGGGATATTTGGCCGTAGTCCAATGTTTTCTACAAAACCAGACATTTCGGCAATGCCATCGACTTCCATCATCAGTGAAAATCGAGTGCGATAACGTGAGGTGGTATACGTTAGTGACCACAGTACTGTGGTTAAGGCTGAAGCAGTAAGTAGAAAGAAGTAGTTTCTATGGTAATATTTCATTTCGAAAATGATTTTAAATATAAATCTTAGAATATGGAAGACATGTATGGTTCTCCATACCGATATTTTTCTATAGTAAACGATAACAACCTCAAATTCAAACAGAATCAAATGATGTTTTGCATACAGCCCTGTATTGTAGAGTTCTCAATACGTATTGGTGTTGGTGAAGATCGGTTGAGGGAAAGGGGTAGTTTACCAGCAACATTTTATGTTTTAACAAGGGTAATTTTTTATATGACGAACGATAACTACCGTAAATTCAAGCAGAGTCAACTAGGTTTTTGCATACCTTTTTGAACTAAAGAGAACTCAAGGTCTGTTGATTTTGTTGAAGATCGGTTAAGGGAAGGGGTAGTTTATCAGCAACGTTTTATGTTTTAAAAACGGTAATTTTTTATGACGAACGATAACTGCCGAAAATTCAATGAGAATCAAATAATTTTTTGCACCCCCTGAGTTGCAGAGAGCTCAAGGTCTATTGATTTTGGTGAAGATCGGTTAAGGGAAAGGGGTAGTTTACCTGCAACATTTTATGTTGTAACAAGAGAAATGTTTCCATGACGAACGATAACTGCCGAACATTCAAACAGAATCAAATATTTTTTTGCATGCTTCCCTGAATTGTAGAGGACGGAAGGTCTGTTGATTTTGGAGAAGATCGGTTAAGAGAAAGGGGTAGTTTACCGGAAACATTTTATGTTTTAACAAGAGTAAAGTACTTTATTTTTATAAATAAAGTATCCTGATAAGAAGCTCATAGTAATCCACTGTAGAAACGTAGATGAAATATCTATAAATGAAGAAGTTAGGAGAACGGGATGGGGGTAATTTTCTATTATTAAAAATTATAGTTGAAGGTGTAGGGGAGAATTTTTTATATGTGTTCTACGTATTCGGCAACAAAGAAGTAGTTTTTTGTTAAAATTGCTTCCCGGGCTCTTTAGCCGTAGTCCAATGTTTTCTACAAAAACAGACTTTTCGGCAGTGCCATCGACTGCCATCATCGGTGTAAATCGAGTGCGAAAACGTGAGGTGGTATTAGTTAGTGGCCACAGTACTGTGGTTAATATTGAAGCAATAAGTAGAAAGACGTAGTTTCTATGGAAATATTTCATTTCGAATATGATTTTAAATATAAATCTTAGAACATGGAAGTCATGTATGGTTCTCGATACCGATATTTACTTCCATATTCCTTAAGGAATGGAAGTATGGTGATGGCAAAAAAAATCGTGTTCGAGATTATTGCAGATTCTGATTCTACTACGCTCAAAACATGAAAAAAAGTCGTTTTCCGAAAAGTGTGTGTGTGTGTGTGTGTGTGTGTGTGTGTGTGTGTGTGTGTGTGTGTGTGTGTGTGTGTGTGTGTGTGTGTGTGTGTGTGTGTGTGTGTGTGTGTGTGTGTGTGTGTGTGTGTGTGTGTGTGTGTCTGTAGATTTTTTTTCTATGGCAAACGATAACTGCCGCAAATTCAAACAGAATGAAATAATTTTTTGCATACAGCCCTAAATTGTAGAGTTCTCAAGACTCATTGTTTTTGGTGAAGATCGGTTGAGGGAAAGGGGTAGTTTACCGGCAACGTTTTTTTAACAAGGGTATTTTCTATGGCAAACGATAACAGCCGCAAATTCAAACAGAATCAAATAATGTTTTGCACACAGCCCTGATTTGTAGAGTACTCAAGACCTATTGTTTTTGGTGAAGATCGGTTAAGGGGAAGGGGTAGTTTACCTGCAACGGTTTTTTTTATCAAGGGAAATTTTTTTTTTTGGCAAACGATAACAGCCGCAAATTCAAACAGAACAAGGGTATTTTTTATGGCAAACGATAACAGCCGCAAATTCAAACATAATCAAATAATTTTTTGCATACAGCCCTAAATTGTAGAGTTCTCAAGACTCATTGTTTTTGGTGAAGATCGGTTGAGGGAAAGGGGTAGTTAGTTTACCGGCTACGTTTTTTTAACAAGGGTATTTTCTATGGCAAACGATAACAGCCGCAAATTCAAACATAATCAAATAATTATTTGCATACAGCCCTGATTTGTAGAGTACTCAAGACCAATTGTTTTTGATGAAGATCGGCTAAGGGGAAGGGGTAGTTTACCAGCAATGTTTTTTATCAAGGGTAAATTTCTATGGCAAACGATAACAGCCGCAAATTCAAACAGAATCAAATAATGTTTTGCATACATCCCTCAATTGTAGATATCTCCAGGACTTTTGATTTTGGTGAAGATCGATTAAGGGGAAGGGGTAGTTTACCAGCAACCTTTTACGTTTTAACAACAGTAAAGTACTTGAAAATTCATTTAAACTTTTTCAAACAATGGTAATTGTTAAAAATAAAATAATTTTTTTGCCAGGCAATAAAATTATAATTTTTTCATTTTACTTCCATATTCCTTAAGGAAATGGAAGTATGGTGATGGCAAAAAAAATCGTGTTCGAGATTATTGCAGATTCTGATTGTACTAAACTCAAAACATGAAAAAAGTCGTTTTTCGAAAAGTGTCTGTGTGTGTGTGTCTGTGTGTCTGTCTGTCTATGTATCTGTGTATCTGTAGATTTTTTTTCTATGGCACAGCCGTAAATTCAAACAGAATCAAATAATTTTTTGCATACAGCCCTGATATGTAGAGTACTCACGACTCTTTGTTTTTGGTGAAGATCGGTTGAGGGAAAGGGATCGTTTACCAGCAACGGTTTTTTTTTATCAAGGGTATTTTTTTGTTTGGCAAACGATAACAGCCGCAAATTCAAACAGAATCAAATAATGTTTCGCATACAGCCCTGAATTGTAGAGTTCTCAAGACCTATTGTTTTTTATGACGATCGGTTAAGGGAAAGGGGTAGTTTACCGGCAACGTTTTATGTTTTAACAAGGGTATTTTCTATGGCAAACGATAACAGCCGCAAATTCAAACATAATCAAATAATTTTTTGCATACAGCCCTGATTTGTAGAGTACTCAAGACCTATTGTTTTTGTGGAAGATCGGTTAAGGGGAAGGGGTAGTTTACCAGCAATGTTTTTTATCAAGGGTAATTTTCTATGGCAAACGATAACAGCCGCAAATTCAAACAGAATCAAATAATGTTTTGCATACATCCCTCAATTGTAGAGATCTCCAGGACGTTTGATTTTGGTGAAGATCGATTAAGGGGAAGGGGTAGTTTACCAGCAACTTTTACGTTTTAACAACAGTAAAGTACTTGAAAATTCATTTAAACTTTTTCAAACAATGGTAATTGTTAAAAATAAAAGAATTTTGTTGCCACGCAATAAAATTATAATTTTTTCATTTTACTTCCATATTCCTTAAGGAATTGGAAGTATGGTGATGGCAAATAAAATCGTGTTCGAGATTATTGCAGATTCTGATTGTACTACACTCAAAACATGAAAAAATTCGTTTTTCGAAAAGTGTCTGTGTGTGTGTCTGTCTGTCTGTCTGTCTGTCTGTCTGTATGTCTGTGTGTCTGTAGATTTTTTTCTATGGCAAACGATAACAGCCGCAAATTCAAACAGAATCAAAAAATTTTTGCATAAAGCCCTGATTTGTAGAGTACTCACGACCAATTGTTTTGGTGAAGTTCGGTTGGAGGAAAGGGGTAGTTCACCTGCAACGGTTTTTTTTATCAAGGGAAATTTTTTTTTTTTGGCAAACGATAACAGCCGCAAATTCAAACAGAATTAAATAATGTTTCGTATACAGCCCTGAATTGCAGAGTTCTCAAGACCTATTGTTTTTGGTGAAGATCGGTTAAGGGAAAGGGGTAGTTTACCTGTAACGTTTTACGTCTTAACAAGGGTATTTCCTATGGCAAACGATAGCAGCCGCAAATTCAAACTGAATCAAACGATTATTTGCATACAGCCCTAATTGTAGAGTTCTCAAGACTCATTGTTTTTGGTGAAGATCGGTTGAGGGAAAGGGGTAGTTTACCTGCAACGTTTTTTTATCAAGCGTATTTTCTATGGCAAACGATAACAGCCGCAAATTCAAACAGAATCAAATAATCTTTTGCATACGTCCCTGAATTGTAGAGGTCTCAAGGACTTTCGATTTTGGTGAAGATCGGTTAAGGGGAAGGGGTAGTTTACCTGCAACCTTTTACGTTTTAACAAGAGTAAAGTACTTGAAAATTTATTTAACTTTTTGAAACAATGGTAATTGTTAAAAATAAAATAATTTTGTTGCCAGGCAATAAAATTAAAATTTTTTCATTTTAATGTAATATAATATTTTTCATTTAATACGGCAATAAAAAGGCAGGTAAGACACAAACACACACACACACACAATTCACGTTATTTCTGGCCTCACTCATGTTTATTTTCTTACGTTTGCACGCTTTTTAAATGGAAAGTGCCGAAACCCACACCAACATAACGCGTGCAAGCCGAAAAAACGGACATCAATTTGCTTACTGGCGAAGCTAGTAGTTAATGAATGGGTAATGTTATCTGTTAGTTCAGCGGAATAACAATGACACTTTTAATAACCGCATAAAATAAACACTTAGAAACAACACAGGCGCTTTAACTTAACTGTTTGGACCACAGAAGTGAGGCATGACTCAACGCTCTATGTGTACAGCGCGGGACAATCCCCCCTCCCTACACTTCCCTATCACACCACGACATTGCTTACATACGATGTATACAAAAAACGCTGAGGCAAGTTCAGGTTGCCTCATTCGCTTTAAACGAACTATGCCGAATCTCACCTGTCACCATCTAGCGGTCGCTCAATAAAGCACGTTTCGGTTTAATAAATTTGACAGTCGCAGTAACAATGTATAATCTTTACGTTATGTAGTTCATACGTATTTATAATTTTTATTCTACAGAATTTTTTAGGGTAGGCATTGCCTCAATTGCCTCCATGTAACTTCGCCACTGATATATATGTGTACAACGTTATCGGCAACAAAAAAGTAGTTTTTGTTAAAATTCCTTCCCGGGATATTTGGCCGTAGTCCAATGTTTTCTACAAAACCAGACATTTCGGCAATGCCATCGACTTCCATCATCAGTGAAAATCGAGTGCGATAACGTGAGGTGGTATACGTTAGTGACCACAGTACTGTGGTTAAGGCTGAAGCAGTAAGTAGAAAGAAGTAGTTTCTATGGTAATATTTCATTTCGAAAATGATTTTAAATATAAATCTTAGAATATGGAAGACATGTATGGTTCTCCATACCGATATTTTTCTATAGTAAACGATAACAACCTCAAATTCAAACAGAATCAAATGATGTTTTGCATACAGCCCTGTATTGTAGAGTTCTCAATACGTATTGGTGTTGGTGAAGATCGGTTGAGGGAAAGGGGTAGTTTACCAGCAACATTTTATGTTTTAACAAGGGTAATTTTTTATATGACGAACGATAACTACCGTAAATTCAAGCAGAGTCAACTAGGTTTTTGCATACCTTTTTGAACTAAAGAGAACTCAAGGTCTGTTGATTTTGTTGAAGATCGGTTAAGGGAAGGGGTAGTTTATCAGCAACGTTTTATGTTTTAAAAACGGTAATTTTTTATGACGAACGATAACTGCCGAAAATTCAATGAGAATCAAATAATTTTTTGCACCCCCTGAGTTGCAGAGAGCTCAAGGTCTATTGATTTTGGTGAAGATCGGTTAAGGGAAAGGGGTAGTTTACCTGCAACATTTTATGTTGTAACAAGAGAAATGTTTCCATGACGAACGATAACTGCCGAACATTCAAACAGAATCAAATATTTTTTTGCATGCTTCCCTGAATTGTAGAGGACGGAAGGTCTGTTGATTTTGGAGAAGATCGGTTAAGAGAAAGGGGTAGTTTACCGGAAACATTTTATGTTTTAACAAGAGTAAAGTACTTTATTTTTATAAATAAAGTATCCTGATAAGAAGCTCATAGTAATCCACTGTAGAAACGTAGATGAAATATCTATAAATGAAGAAGTTAGGAGAACGGGATGGGGGTAATTTTCTATTATTAAAAATTATAGTTGAAGGTGTAGGGGAGAATTTTTTATATGTGTTCTACGTATTCGGCAACAAAGAAGTAGTTTTTTGTTAAAATTGCTTCCCGGGCTCTTTAGCCGTAGTCCAATGTTTTCTACAAAAACAGACTTTTCGGCAGTGCCATCGACTGCCATCATCGGTGTAAATCGAGTGCGAAAACGTGAGGTGGTATTAGTTAGTGGCCACAGTACTGTGGTTAATATTGAAGCAATAAGTAGAAAGACGTAGTTTCTATGGAAATATTTCATTTCGAATATGATTTTAAATATAAATCTTAGAACATGGAAGTCATGTATGGTTCTCGATACCGATATTTACTTCCATATTCCTTAAGGAATGGAAGTATGGTGATGGCAAAAAAAATCGTGTTCGAGATTATTGCAGATTCTGATTCTACTACGCTCAAAACATGAAAAAAAGTCGTTTTCCGAAAAGTGTGTGTGTGTGTGTGTCTGTCTGTCTGTCTGTCTGTCTGTCTGTCTGTCTGTATGTCTGTGTGTCTGTAGATTTTTTTCTATGGCAAACGATAACAGCCGCAAATTCAAACAGAATCAAAAAATTTTTGCATAAAGCCCTGATTTGTAGAGTACTCACGACCAATTGTTTTGGTGAAGTTCGGTTGGAGGAAAGGGGTAGTTCACCTGCAACGGTTTTTTTTATCAAGGGAAATTTTTTTTTTTTGGCAAACGATAACAGCCGCAAATTCAAACAGAATTAAATAATGTTTCGTATACAGCCCTGAATTGCAGAGTTCTCAAGACCTATTGTTTTTGGTGAAGATCGGTTAAGGGAAAGGGGTAGTTTACCATTAACGTTTTACGTCTTAACAAGGGTATTTCCTATGGCAAACGATAGCAGCCGCAAATTCAAACTGAATCAAACGATTATTTGCATACAGCCCTAATTGTAGAGTTCTCAAGACTCATTGTTTTTGGTGAAGATCGGTTGAGGGAAAGGGGTAGTTTACCTGCAACGTTTTTTTATCAAGCGTATTTTCTATGGCAAACGATAACAGCCGCAAATTCAAACAGAATCAAATAATCTTTTGCATACGTCCCTGAATTGTAGAGGTCTCAAGGACTTTCGATTTTGGTGAAGATCGGTTAAGGGGAAGGGGTAGTTTACCTGCAACCTTTTACGTTTTAACAAGAGTAAAGTACTTGAAAATTTATTTAACTTTTTGAAACAATGGTAATTGTTAAAAATAAAATAATTTTGTTGCCAGGCAATAAAATTAAAATTTTTTCATTTTAATGTAATATAATATTTTTCATTTAATACAGCAATAAAAAGGCAGGTAAGACACAAACACACACACACACACAATTCACGTTATTTCTGGCCTCACTCATGTTTATTTTCTTACGTTTGCACGCTTTTTAAATGGAAAGTGCCGAAACCCACACCAACATAACGCGTGCAAGCCGAAAAAACGGACATCAATTTGCTTACTGGCGAAGCTAGTAGTTAATGAATGGGTAATGTTATCTGTTAGTTCAGCGGAATAACAATGACACTTTTAATAACCGCATAAAATAAACACTTAGAAACAACACAGGCGCTTTAACTTAACTGTTTGGACCACAGAAGTGAGGCATGACTCAACGCTCTATGTGTACAGCGCGGGACAATCCCCCCTCCCTACACTTCCCTATCACACCACGACATTGCTTACATACGATGTATACAAAAAACGCTGAGGCAAGTTCAGGTTGCCTCATTCGCTTTAAACGAACTATGCCGAATCTCACCTGTCACCATCTAGCGGTCGCTCAATAAAGCACGTTTCGGTTTAATAAATTTGACAGTCGCAGTAACAATGTATAATCTTTACGTTATGTAGTTCATACGTATTTATAATTTTTATTCTACAGAATTTTTTAGGGTAGGCATTGCCTCAATTGCCTCCATGTAACTTCGCCACTGATATATATGTGTACAACGTTATCGGCAACAAAAAAGTAGTTTTTGTTAAAATTCCTTCCCGGGATATTTGGCCGTAGTCCAATGTTTTCTACAAAACCAGACATTTCGGCAATGCCATCGACTTCCATCATCAGTGAAAATCGAGTGCGATAACGTGAGGTGGTATACGTTAGTGACCACAGTACTGTGGTTAAGGCTGAAGCAGTAAGTAGAAAGAAGTAGTTTCTATGGTAATATTTCATTTCGAAAATGATTTTAAATATAAATCTTAGAATATGGAAGACATGTATGGTTCTCCATACCGATATTTTTCTATAGTAAACGATAACAACCTCAAATTCAAACAGAATCAAATGATGTTTTGCATACAGCCCTGTATTGTAGAGTTCTCAATACGTATTGGTGTTGGTGAAGATCGGTTGAGGGAAAGGGGTAGTTTACCAGCAACATTTTATGTTTTAACAAAGGTAATTTTTTATATGACGAACGATAACTACCGTAAATTCAAGCAGAGTCAACTAGGTTTTTGCATACCTTTTTGAACTAAAGAGAACTCAAGGTCTGTTGATTTTGTTGAAGATCGGTTAAGGGAAGGGGTAGTTTATCAGCAACGTTTTATGTTTTAAAAACGGTAATTTTTTATGACGAACGATAACTGCCGAAAATTCAATGAGAATCAAATAATTTTTTGCACCCCCTGAGTTGCAGAGAGCTCAAGGTCTATTGATTTTGGTGAAGATCGGTTAAGGGAAAGGGGTAGTTTACCTGCAACATTTTATGTTGTAACAAGAGAAATGTTTCCATGACGAACGATAACTGCCGAACATTCAAACAGAATCAAATATTTTTTTGCATGCTTCCCTGAATTGTAGAGGACGGAAGGTCTGTTGATTTTGGAGAAGATCGGTTAAGAGAAAGGGGTAGTTTACCGGAAACATTTTATGTTTTAACAAGAGTAAAGTACTTTATTTTTATAAATAAAGTATCCTGATAAGAAGCTCATAGTAATCCACTGTAGAAACGTAGATGAAATATCTATAAATGAAGAAGTTAGGAGAACGGGATGGGGGTAATTTTCTATTATTAAAAATTATAGTTGAAGGTGTAGGGGAGAATTTTTTATATGTGTTCTACGTATTCGGCAACAAAGAAGTAGTTTTTTGTTAAAATTGCTTCCCGGGCTCTTTAGCCGTAGTCCAATGTTTTCTACAAAAACAGACTTTTCGGCAGTGCCATCGACTGCCATCATCGGTGTAAATCGAGTGCGAAAACGTGAGGTGGTATTAGTTAGTGGCCACAGTACTGTGGTTAATATTGAAGCAATAAGTAGAAAGACGTAGTTTCTATGGAAATATTTCATTTCGAATATGATTTTAAATATAAATCTTAGAACATGGAAGTCATGTATGGTTCTCGATACCGATATTTACTTCCATATTCCTTAAGGAATGGAAGTATGGTGATGGCAAAAAAAATCGTGTTCGAGATTATTGCAGATTCTGATTCTACTACGCTCAAAACATGAAAAAAAGTCGTTTTCCGAAAAGTGTGTGTGTGTGTGTGTGTGTGTGTGTGTGTGTGTGTGTGTGTGTGTGTGTGTGTGTGTGTGTGTGTGTGTGTGTGTGTGTGTGTGTGTGTGTGTGTGTGTGTGTGTGTGTGTGTGTGTGTGTGTGTGTGTGTGTGTGTGTGTGTGTGTGTGTGTGTGTGTGTGTGTGTGTGTGTGTGTGTGTGTGTGTGTGTGTGTGTGTGTGTGTGTGTGTGTGTAGATTTTTTTTCTATGGCAAACGATAACTGCCGCAAATTCAAACAGAATCAAATAATTTTTTGCATACAGCCCTAAATTGTAGAGTTCTCAAGACTCATTGTTTTTGGTGAAGATCGGTTGAGGAAAAGGGGTAGTTTACCGGCAACGTTTTTTTAACAAGGGTATTTTCTATGGCAAACGATAACAGCCGCAAATTCAAACAGAATCAAATAATGTTTTGCACACAGCCCTGATTTGTAGAGTACTCAAGACCTATTGTTTTTGGTGAAGTTCGGTTAAGGGGAAGGGGTAGTTTACCTGCAACGGTTTTTTTTATCAAGGGAAATTTTTTTTTTTTTGGCAAACGATAACAGCCGCAAATTCAAACAGAACAAGGGTATTTTTTATGGCAAACGATAACAGCCGCAAATTCAAACATAATCAAATAATTTTTTGCATACAGCCCTAAATTGTAGAGTTCTCAAGACTCATTGTTTTTGGTGAAGATCGGTTGAGGGAAAGGGGTAGTTTACCGGCTACGTTTTTTTAACAAGGGTATTTTCTATGGCAAACGATAACAGCCGCAAATTCAAACATAATCAAATAATTTTTTGCATATAGCCCTGATTTGTAGAGTACTCAAGACCTATTGTTTTTGATGAAGATCGGTTAAGGGGAAGGGGTAGTTTACCAGCAATGTTTTTTATCAAGGGTAATTTTCTATGGCAAACGATAACAGCCACAAATTCAAACAGAATCAAATAATGTTTTGCATACATCCCTCAATTGTAGAGATCTCCAGGACTTTTGATTTTGGTGAAGATCGATTAAGGGGAAGGGGTAGTTTACCAGCAACCTTTTACGTTTTAACAACAGTAAAGTACTTGAAAATTCATTTAAACTTTTTCAAACAATGGTAATTGTTAAAAATAAAATAATTTTTTTGCCAGGCAATAAAATTATAATTTTTTCATTTTACTTCCATATTCCTTAAGGAAATGGAAGTATGGTGATGGCAAAAAAAATCGTGTTCGAGATTATTGCAGATTCTGATTGTACTACACTCAAAACATGAAAAAAGTCGTTTTTCGAAAAGTGTCTGTGTGTGTGTGTCGGTGTGTCTGTCTGTCTATGTATCTGTGTATCTGTAGATTTTTTTTCTATGGCAAACGATAACAGCCGTAAATTCAAACAGAATCAAATAATTTTTTGCATACAGCCCTGATATGTAGAGTACTCACGACTTTTTGTTTTTGGTGAAGATCGGTTGAGGGAAAGGGATCGTTTACCAGCAACGGTTTTTTTTTATCAAGGGTATTTTTTTGTTTGGCAAACGATAACAGCCGCAAATTTAAACAGAATCAAATAATGTTTCGCATACAGCCCTGAATTGTAGAGTTCTCAAGACCTATTGTTTTTTATGACGATCGGTTAAGGGAAAGGGGTAGTTTACCGGCAACGTTTTATGTTTTAACAAGGGTATTTTCTATGGCAAACGATAACAGCCGCAAATTCAAACATAATCAAATAATTTTTTGCATACAGCCCTGATTTGTAGAGTACTCAAGACCTATTGTTTTTGATGAAGATCGGTTAAGGGGAAGGGGTAGTTTACCTGCAATATTTTTTATCAAGGGTAATTTTCTATGGCAAACGATAACAGCCGCAAATTCAAACAGAATCAAATAATGTTTTGCATACATCCCTCAATTGTAGAGATCTCTAGGACGTTTGATTTTGGTGAAGATCGATTAAGCGGAAGGGGTAGTTTACCAGCAACTTTTACGTTTTAACAACAGTAAAGTACTTGAAAATTCATTTAAACTTTTTCAAACAATGGTAATTGTTAAAAATAAAAGAATTTTGTTGCCACGCAATAAAATTATAATTTTTTCATTTTACTTCCATATTCCTTAAGGAAATGGAAGTATGGTGATGGCAAAAAAAATCGTGTTCGAGATTATTGCAGATTCTGATTGTACTACACTCAAAACAGGAAAAAATTCGTTTTTCGAAGAGTGTCTGTGTGTGTGTCTGTCTGTCTGTCTGTCTGTATGTCTGTGTGTCTGTAGATTTTTTTCTATGGCAAACGATAACAGCCGCAAATTCAAACAGAATCAAAAATTTTTTGCATACAGCCCTGATTTGTAGAGTACTCACGACCAATTGTTTTGGTAAGTTCGGTTGGAGGAAAGGGGTAGTTCACCTGCAACGGTTTTTTTTATCAAGGGAAATTTTTTTTTTTGGCAAACTATAACAGCCGCAAATTCAAACAGAATTAAATAATGTTTCGTATACAGCCCTGAATTGCAGAGTTCTCAAGACCTATTGTTTTTGGTGAAGATCGGTTAAGGGAAAGGGGTAGTTTACCTGTAACGTTTTATGTCTTAACAAGGGTATTTCCTATGGCAAACGATAACAGCCGCAAATTCAAACTGAATCAAACGATTATTTGCATACAGCCCTAATTGTAGAGTTCTCAAGACTCATTGTTTTTGGTGAAGATCGGTTGAGGGAAAGGGGTAGTTTACCTGCAACGTTTTTTTAACAAGGGTATTTTCTATGGCCAACGATAACAGCCGCAAATTCAAACAGAATCAAATAATTTTTGCATACAGCCCTGATTTGTAGAGTACTCAAGACCTATTGTTTTTGGTGAAGATCGGTTAAGGGGAAGGGGTAGTTTACCTGCAACATTTTTTTATCAAGCGTATTTTCTATGGCAAACGATAACTGCCGCAAATTCAAACAGAATCAAATACTTTTTTGCATACGTCCCTGAATCGTAGAGGTCTCTAGGACTTTCGATTTTGGTGAAGATCGGTTAAGGGGAAGGGGTAGTTTACCTGCAACATTTTACGTTTTAACAAGAGTAAAGTACTTGAAAATTTATTTAAACTTTTTCAAACAATGGTAATTGTTAAAAATAAAATAATTTTGTTGCCAGGCAATAAAATTAAAATTTTTTCATTTTAATGTAAATCATGTATAAGAGAAAATATATCGCGCTTGGCAGGCGATATTAAGATTTAAATATAAATCTTAGAGTATGGAAGTCATGTATGGTTCTCCATACCGATATTTACTTCCATGTTCCTTAAGGAAATGGAAGTATGGTGATGGCAAAAAAAATCGTGTTCGAGATTATTGCAGATTCTGATTGTACTACACTCAAAACATGAAAAAAAGTCGTTTTTCGAAAAGTGTCTGTGTGTGTGTGTCTGTGTGTCTGTCTGTCTATGTATCTGTGTATCTGTAGATTTTTTTTCTATGGCAAACGATAACAGCCGTAAATTCAAACAGAATCAAATAATTTTTTGCATACAGCCCTGATATGTAGAGTACTCACGACTTATTGTTTTTGGTGAAGATCGGTTGAGGGAAAGGGATCGTTTACCTGCAACTGTTTTTTTTATTAAGGGTATTTTTTTGTTTGGCAAACGATAACAGCCGCAAATTCAAACAGAATCAAATAATGTTTCGCATACAGCCCTGAATTGTAGAGTTCTCAAGACCTATTGTTTTTTATGACGATCGGTTAAAGGAAAGGGGTAGTTTACCGGCAACGTTTTATGTTTTAACAAGGGTATTTTCTATGGCAAACTATAACAGCCCCAAATTCAAACATAATCAAATAATTTTTTGCATACAGCCCTGGTTTGTAGAGTACTCAAGACCTGTTGTTTTTGATGAAGATCGGTTAAGGGGAAGGGGTAGTTTACCAGCAATGTTTTTTTATCAAGGGTAATTTTCTATGGCAAACGATAACAGCCGCAAATTCAAACAGAATCAAATAATGTTTTGCATACATCCCTGAATTGTAGAGATCTCCAGGACTTTTGATTTTGGTGAAGATCGATTAAGGGGAAGGGGTAGTTTACCAGCAACCTTTTACGTTTTAACAACAGTAAAGTACTTGAAAATTCATTTAAACTTTTTCAAACAATGGTAATTGTTAAAAATAAAATAATTTTGTTGCCAGGCAATAAAATTATAATTTTTTCATTTTACTTCCATATTCCTTAAGGAAATGGAAGTATGGTGATGGCAAAAAAAATCGTGTTCGAGATTATTGCAGATTCTGATTGTACTACACTCAAAACATGAAAAAATTCGTTTTTCGAAAAGTGTCTGTGTGTGTGTCTGTCTGTCTGTCTGTCTGTCTGTATGTCTGTGTGTCTGTAGATTATTTTTCTATGGCAAACGATAACAGCCGCAAATTCAAACAGAATCAAATAATTTTTTGCATACAGCCCTGATTTGTAGAGTACTCACGACCAATTGTTTTGGTGAAGATCGGTTGAGGGAAAGGGGTAGTTTACCTGCAACGTTTTATGTTTTAACAAGGGTAATTTTTTCTATGACGAACGATAACTGCCGCATATTTAAACAGAATCAAATAATTGTTTGCATACGTCCCTGAATTGTAGAGAACTCAAGGCCTTTTGATTTTGGTGAAGATCGGTTAAGGGGAAGGGGTAGTTTACCTGCAACCTTTTACGTTTTAGAACAGTAAAGTACTTGAAAATTCATTTAAACTTTTTCAAAGAATGGTAATTGCTAAAAATAAAATAATTTTGTTGCCAGGCAATAAAATTATAATTTTTTCATTTTAATGTAAATCATGTATGAGAGAAAATATATCGTTCGTGGCAGGCAAACATATCTCAGTTAGGTAATGTTTACGTTTCCATTTTATTATTATGACTAGCGCAATAAAAGGGCAGGGAAGACACACACACACACACACACACACACACACACACACAAAATTCGAGTTATTTCTGGCCTCATTCATGTTTATTTTCGTACATTTGCACGCTTTTTAAATGGAAAGTGCCGAAACCCATTTTTTGTCCACGGTGTACCCTCATACACGCTAAACCTGCTCTGATGTTTTAATTACGGACATCATAATATTAAAACTTTGGAAACTTGAGCACTACTTAATGGAGATCAATCACTAACTTATACAAGCCATTCATTTTATGCATATTTTTTATATATATGTGTACAACGTTATCGGCAACAAAGAAGTAGTTTTTGTTCAAATTCCTTCCCGGGATATTTGGCCGTAGTCCAATGTTTTCTACAAAACCAGACGTTTCGGCAATGCCATCGACTTCCATCATCAGTGAAAATCGAGTGCGATAACGTGAGGTGGTATACGTTAGTGACCACAGTACTGTGGTTAAGGCTGAAGCAGTAAGTAGAAAGAAGTAGTTTCTATGGTAGGGCCTAATATTTCATTTCGAAAATGATTTTAAATATAAATCTTAGAATATGGAAGTCATGTATGGTTCTCCATACCGATATTTAATTTGAATCATGTATGAAAGAAAATATATCGTTCGTGGCAGGCAAGTATATCTCAATTATTAATGTTTACGTTTCCATTTTATTATTATGATTACCGCAATAAAAAGGCAGGCAAAACACACGCGCACACACACACACACACACACACATAATTCGCGTTATTTCTGGCCTCACCATGTTTATTTTTTTACATTTGCACGCTTTTTAAATGGAAAATGCCAAAACCCACACCAACACAACGCGTACAAGCCGAAAAAGTGTCCAGCGTGGATAGCGATTTGCTTCCTGTGGATCGCTGGGCAGGGTAACTGCACGTGTTTACAGAGGAACGGTTCACAGACAGACTTTCCGTCTTTAGGGAGTGAACCCTCTGCAAGATGCTCAGGGTCCATGAGTGACTTCGGAGCGCTTCGGAGGAGAGATGATTATCTGCGTAGTTCGGTTTCTTTATACTGTAAGAATAAAGTAAGCCTACCTAATTTTTATGGATAAAGTGACTGAAAATAACATTATATTAAACGACTACCCATAATAACAAAAAATCTATAAATAGTGAAATTAGTTTGAGGGTGGGCGATATTTTTTTAGAAATTACCGAACCGAATTCAAGTAAATTATTGTAAACATAAATATTACAACATGGAAGTCATGTATGGTTCTCCATACCGATTTTTCAGTTTAATTATCCAAAAAAATTCAGAGGCCGTGTACATAACAATCTACATTATACCCCTGTGATTTTATGTGCTCCATCGTTGTCACAATTGTTGTTGACACTACTGGAGATATCCAAATATATAGCAGCGCACAAATATATAATATCCAAATATATGTTGTGCACACAAATATGGTTTGTGTGCACAATAGAACTAAGTAATGTACTAGAGGAGGAAGAGGATTACATAAATTGAATAATTTAGAGGTAATATAGAATAGACAAAATATATATTTGTACTTGTGGACAACATAAAGAATCTCGTGGACTTTGGCCAGAGCTCGGTTTATAAAAGAGTGCGTTTCGCAAATTATAGACTCTAGGTTTTAACGCTTATATCAGGCAAAAGTGTGACTACGAAGAAAGTAGTAGGTATGGTAGAAAGGCAATGACCACACTAAACATCAACGATAAAACATATATTTCGGGAGAGATGGCAAGGCAACTCTACCGTTCCCCAGGGGAAAGCCCCGATACCTATCCCTTGGTGTCCACTGCCCCAAAAAACCACGAAAAACAGGAAAATTCAATGGAAAAATACCCGCTCTCAATCCGCTGGATACGTCAGCGAGCGGAGCTGGAGCCCGCTCCTCAGGAGGAGACTAAAGCTTAGCAGTTGTATTATGCAAAAACAAGAGTGTCCATACAAAACACAAAGTTGCCCAGGGGTGGTCTCGTGGAGACGCCGTTTCTGTACCAAGACAAGCGAACGATAGGCTTAACTGTAAATAAATAATTTAACTTTAACTGTAAGGCCTACTATCGGTCGATGCCTAATATAGTGCGAGGAACAGTAGGTGCTTCGGACAGCCATAGGGCATGTAACTGTAAGGCTGTATTTATTGTAGAAAAAAGTAATTTACACATTTAACATATCGTCCTGCATATCTTTAACATTACAATCTTTATTTTGACAGTATAATAATGAAGATAAAAAATGTATTAAAGATTTTGTATTTACATAAAATCTTCAATGTGAACACTAAGGTCGTTCCGCTACAGTTAGTAAAGCATGAATGTCTACATCGAGCTGGAAACACGTAACATCGAATATCACACGAAACTGGTATGGAATCATGAACGGAACATAGGACAAGCGTGTCTGTTCTGTCTAGCCGAAGGATGGATAGAAGTAAACTGGATCCTGTAATGTGGCGAAAATAAGACGGGACTAAAGTAAATACACATTCCATTAAACAAACAAATTAAAATCTACTATACATTTATTAGTAGATCAGTAAAACAGTTTGTCATAGGTTTGTCCTGCTAGACCATTCTTAGTTTAAATAATACATATTTCCGACAGTGTCATAAAATTTAAAATTACAAACATGATTTAAGAACAATAATTTATGAGTTTAATAATTTAGAACAAGGCAATAACTTGTTACCTTTTAACCATAGACACATTCGTCGTCGTAGTCAGCCTTTACAACTTAGGCTAGTAATCTGTTCCAGTCTTAATGGAAGTCATCCAACCATCGCTTACGGGGTCTTCCCACATTTCTCTCTTTCCCCTTGGATGATAATCAAGGACTCTTCTTAAAAATCTAGTTGGATCCATTCTGTCTACGTGTAACCGCCACTCCATTTTGTACCGGGAGATTTTCTCATTTAAGCTTTCAGTTATGTCTAACTCCATTCTAATATGATCATTTCTGATAAGATATCTCTTGTTACAACCCTTTGCAGCCCTCAAAAATCTCATTTCCGCTCCTTGTGTTGTGAACTTCATTTCTAGATATTTCTTTCCCCCTTTCTAATCCAAATATCACTGCCATAAAGTAGTTGAGGTATACCAATTATATTATAATATTTCAATTGCGTTTCTTTCCATGTTTTCTTCTTTAAGTGTTTAATGATACAGTCACAAAGAGACTGGAAGAAACTATGTTTGCTTTCAACCTCCTTATGATCTTGGTATGTGATGCTGCACTTTAGATACTTGAAATCTGGCACCTGTTCTATTGGCTACTTCTGTATGTCAATCTTTGTTCTAATATGATTTGCCTCAGTAAAAGCTATAACTCTTGTCTTGGCTAAGGAAATGGTTTGATTGTAATCAGCTAAAATGTTAGTAAGCTAAAACAACGACTTTTGGAAGTCATTTTCATTCTCCTAGATGATCACAAGATCGTCTGCATACATTAAAATATTTAAATAAAATCCTTTCCCCAAGTAAAATCCTTTAGGGGTGTCCAATTACCAGATCCTTGTGGCATCATCTATATATATATTAAATAAAACAGGAGAAAGACTGCAATTCTGCAAAACGCCTTGGGTTATTTCAATGAGCTCTGATAATCTGTTAGTTTTTACCTGTATCTGCGTCCCATTATATAAACTTTTAATTACCTTTATTAAATGAATAGGGTATCCTCTTTCCTGCATTATCCTCCATAATGTTGCTCTATCCAACCTGTCAAATGCTTTTTAGAGGTCCACAAACGCAAGATGTGTCTCTGTATTAAATTCAATAAATTCTTTTTTCCAGTATTCATTTTAACATAAAGGTGTTTTAAAGTCATTGTATTGGTATCCGCGTCACAATTATTATAATTAAACTATAAAGTTTTACCTTAATCCGTCTATGTGATCGCTTAACTTTTCTTCTTTTCTTCTAACGCGTTTCGGATTGTTAATCCATCATCAGAGGTTAAAATAATTCGTCGGTTAAGACTTCGTTAAACATTAAAAGTTGCGTAAAAGACATTTAAAAATTACACTAAAAGAACATTTAAAAATATAGTCCACAAACACAGCGACGTAGCGGATGCGAGTGCGCACTCAATACCGGTCAGCGACGTACTGCACAGTTTATTGGAGTTTTCATGTTATCTATTGATGTGTTGGGGTATGTATTCTATGGCTATGTTATCTATAATCTTATCGTATAGTGTATGCGATTTAAATGCCAGTTGTTCGTTTAATATATTATTGGGATTATTTCTGAAGGCTCGGTAAATTTCGAACTCTTCTACCGCATCCGTATATCGTCCCTTTCTGCAAATGTGTAAGGGTTTGCAATTTGTCTCAAAATTTGTATAATTTGTAAAATTTGTAAAATTTGTATGTGACGAGATGTTTAGCGTAGTTTGATTTATTTATATTTGAAATGCTCGTGGGTAAGTGTTCTTTATATCTTTCGAAAAAGGTCCTGCCAGTCTGACCAATGTAATGCATGTTGCAGTCATCACATATCATTTTGTATACACCCGTTCTTTTTTCAATTGATGTACGTGTGGCATTATTTAGCATTTTACGGATATTGTTGGTTGTTCTAAATGCGATGTGGATGTTATGTTTTTTAAAGGTGTTTCTAATGAGCATTGAAAAGTTGTTAGTATAATCAATCGCCATATATATTGCGTTCGTCGTGACACGGTGAGGGTTGTTAGTTCTGCGTTTGTGTCTAAGCATCAAACGTTCCACTAATGAACTGCGGTAACCGTTCGTAATTGCAATATATTTAATTATATCTACTTCTTCTTTGTGGTTGGCGGGATCTAAAGGTACGCTGTATAGTCTGTGTATCATACTATTGAATGCGGCCATTTTTTGTGAGTGCGGGTGGAAAGAATCAGCATGTATAACACCATCAGTTGTGGTGGGTTTTCTGTATATTCTGTATTGAAATTTATTATTATGTTTCATAAAAGTTAAGTCCAGAAAATTTATGGCATTGTCTGATTCTATTTCAAGTGTAAATTGTATGTTTTTGGTCATGTTATTCATGTAATGTAACAACATGTTTGCCTGTCTCGTTGTCCCGTCAAATATTACAAACGTGTCATCCACGTATCTTTTATAAAATGAGATGTTACGTTGCCATTTATTGTGTGGGGATAGCAAATATGTATTTTCAAAGTTATTCAGGAAAATGTCAGCCAGCAAACCAGACAAGGGTGAACCCATTGCAAGACCCTCCTCTTGAATAAAAATTGTATCATTGAATGTGAAATAATTCTGTTGTAATACTACGTCCAATAACAGCAACAATTCTGTTATTTTTTGTGGATTTAACTTTCCTGTTCGTATTAAATTATTTCTTAGAATGTCTAAGGTTGTCTTGACTGGGACACTTGTATATAGGTTGACTATGTCAAAGGAGATTAACTTATGCTGACTATTAATGCTGAAGTCTTTAGTTAGTTTTATTAGTTCAATGCTATTTTTTATAGCATGATTATTGTCTATAGTTATGTTACTTTTTATTAATTGGACCAATTTCTTAGATACTTTATAACCTGGGGCTGTTGTGTAATTAACGAGAGGTCTTATCGGTATATTTGGTTTATGGATCTTGGGTAAACCGTTGAACATTGGTGCGTGTGCGATTATGGGTTTTAACTGGCGGCGTGTAGTTTCGTCAAAAAGGTGTGTGCGTTTATTAATCGTTTGGTTGATGTATTTTATATACTTCGTTGTGGGATCCGAGTCTATGGCTCTTATGTTGTTGTTATGAATAAATTCGTATACTTTTTGTTGGTACATGTCTATTGGTATTGGACGAACGCAATATATATGGCGATTGATTATACTAACAACTTTTCAATGCTCATTAGAAACACCTTTAAAAAACATAACATCCACATCGCATTTAGAACAACCAACAATATCCGTAAAATGCTAAATAATGCCACACGTACATCAATTGAAAAAAGAACGGGTGTATACAAAATGATATGTGATGACTGCAACATGCATTACATTGGTCAGACTGGCAGGACCTTTTTCGAAAGATATAAAGAACACTTACCCACGAGCATTTCAAATATAAATAAATCAAACTACGCTAAACATCTCGTCACATTAAATCATAATTATACAAATTTTGAGACAAATTGCAAACCCTTACACATTTGCAGAAAGGGACGATATACGGATGCGGTAGAAGAGTTCGAAATTTACCGAGCCTTCAGAAATAATCCCAATAATATATTAAACGAACAATTGGCATTTAAATCGCATACACTATACGATAAGATTATAGATAACATAGCCATAGAATACATACCCCAACACATCAATAGATAACATGAAACTGTGCAGACTCCAATAAACTGTGCAGTACGTCGCTGACCGGTATTGAGTGCGCACTCGCATCCGCTACGTCGCTGTGTTTGTGGACTATATTTTTAAATGTTCTTTTAGTGTAATTTTTAAATGTCTTTTACGCAACTTTTAATGTTTAACGAAGTCTTAACCGACGAATTATTTTAACCTCTGATGATGGATTAACAATCCGAAACGCGTTAGAAGAAAAGAAGAAAAGTTAAGCGATCACATAGACGGATTAAGGTAAAACTTTATAGTTCAATTATAATAATTGTGACGCGGATACCAATACAATGACTTTAAAATTGGAAGCTTGTCAAGCGAAAATGGTATACAAATTCATAAACATTAAAAGTAAATTATCAAAGACCAACTTACACATCAAGTTTAACAAAAACTGTTTGAGATTGAACGTTATACCTCGTTACTGCACAGTACGCATTAATAATACAACGAAAGCTGCCACAAAAGTTAAACATATAGCAGAGATAACATGGATAAAAGAAGAAATCAAACAATTATATATTAAAAAGAATAGATTAAACTCAATGTTATATAAAGCACATTTAACATTATTAAAATAGATACACCCAATACTCTTGCCCAACATATTACAATACATTAATCAGCAAGTTACGAAGTTCATCTTACCGATCGTACACAAACATGATAAGAAATTGAATACGTTAAATACAAGACAACACCACGATAATTTCGCTGGATGTAAACATAGATTTTATACTCGAGTCTCTAATTTAACTGATATTAAATTCGACGTACAGGAGATGAATTTACTTAATAAAGGTTTCAAATACAATTTACCGGATTTAATTAGGAACCACGCAACTAAAGAATTAATTACAACTGAAGCAGCCATAAAAAGTATAACAGATTCACAGACACAAAACGAGTTAAGAGTTACAATCAATAGTAAAATAGACAGACATATACGGACACATAATAACAACTGTAAACCATTTTCTAACAATTTAAAAAAGAAATATATAAGTGATAAGAAAACTGTTATACAAATTAAACATAAACTAAACGAACATAAGGCCATAGCCACTAAATCTGACAAGGGCAACACTATGGTTATTCTACCAATAGACATGTACAACAAAAAGTATACGAATTTATTCATAACAACAACATAAGAGCCATAGACTCGGATCCCACAACGAAGTATATAAAATACATCAACCAAACGATTAATAAACGCACACACCTTTTTGACGAAACTACACGCCGCCAGTTAAAACCCATAATCGCACACGCACCAATGTTCAACGGTTTACCCAAGATCCATAAACCAAATATACCGATAAGACCTCTCGTTAATTACACAACAGCCCCAGGTTATAAAGTATCTAAGAAATTGGTCCAATTAATAAAAAGTAACATAACTATAGACAATAATCATGCTATAAAAAATAGCATTGAACTAATAAAACTAACTAAAGACTTCAGCATTAATAGTCAGCATAAGTTAATCTCCTTTGACATAGTCAACCTATATACAAGTGTCCCAGTCAAGACAACCTTAGACATTCTAAGAAATAATTTAATACGAACAGGAAAGTTAAATCCACAAAAAATAACAGAATTGTTGCTGTTATTGGACGTAGTATTACAACAGAATTATTTCACATTCAATGATACAATTTTTATTCAAGAGGAGGGTCTTGCAATGGGTTCACCCTTGTCTGGTTTGCTGGCTGACATTTTCCTGAATAACTTTGAAAATACATATTTGCTATCCCCACACAATAAATGGCAACGTAACATCTCATTTTATAAAAGATACGTGGATGACACGTTTGTAATATTTGACGGGACAACGAGACAGGAAAACATGTTGTTACATTACATGAATAACATTACCAAAAACATACAATTTACACTTGAAATAGAATCAGACAATGCCATAAATTTTCTGGACTTAACTTTTATGAAACATAATAATAAATTTCAATACAGAATATACAGAAAACCCACCACAACTGATGGTGTTATACATGCTGATTCTTTCCACCCGCACTCACAAAAAATGGCCGCATTCAATAGTATGATACACAGACTATACAGCGTACCTTTAGATCCCGCCAACCACAAAGAAGAAGTAGATATAATTAAACATATTGCAATTACGAACGGTTACCGCAGTTCATTAGTGGAACGTTTGATGCTTAGACACAAACGCAGAACTAACAACCCTCACCGTGTCACGACGAACGCAATATATACGGCGATTGATTATACTAACAACTTTTCAATGCTCATTAGAAACACCTTTAAAAAACATAACATCCACATCGCATTTAGAACAACCAACAATATCCGTAAAATGCTAAATAATGCCACACGTACATCAATTGAAAAAAGAACGGGTGTATACAAAATGATATGTGATGACTGCAACATGCATTACATTGGTCAGACTGGCAGGACCTTTTTCGAAAGATATAAAGAACACTTACCCACGAGCATTTCAAATATAAATAAATCAAACTACGCTAAACATCTCGTCACATTAAATCATAATTATACAAATTTTGAGACAAATTGCAAACCCTTACACATTTGCAGAAAGGGACGATATATGGATGCGGTAGAAGAGTTCGAAATTTACCGAGCCTTCAGAAATAATCCCAATAATATATTAAACGAACAATTGGCATTTAAATCGCATACACTATACGATAAGATTATAGATAACATAGCCATAGAATACATACCCCAACACATCAATAGATAACATGAAACTGTGCAGACTCCAATAAACTGTGCAGTACGTCGCTGACCGGTATTGAGTGCGCACTCGCATCCGCTACGTCGCTGTGTTTGTGGACTATATTTTTAAATGTTCTTTTAGTGTAATTTTTAAATGTCTTTTACGCAACTTTTAATGTTTAACGAAGTCTTAACCGACGAATTATTTTAACCTCTGATGATGGATTAACAATCCGAAACGCGTTAGAAGAAAAGAAGAAAAGTTAAGCGATCACATAGACGGATTAAGGTAAAACTTTATAGTTTAATTATAAAGATGTTGTAACGACGGTCTAACTGATCGTCGCATGGTACAGTGGAAAAGCAAATACAAGACATACCAATGAAGTCACTAATCACCAGTTTTAATTAATCACAAATAAATAACAACAAATAATCTAAATTAATATTAATCAGAAATAATGTCTGCAGGGTTCCATAATATGCGTTCTTAACAAGCATTCAAAAATTCTAGAGGATACTTAATCGCGGCCTTGGCGAAAACAAGCACGTACTAGGCTAAGCGAGAAATGCGTAGAACAACGTTCTCCATAGTACCAGAACGTTCCGTATTGCGTAACAATATTATCAATTGTGGACATTCCCCTCTGAAACCCATGTTGTTCTTCTAAGATCAGACTCTCAGCAATGTATATTTGTTATAAGATAAATAAAAAAAATTATAAGATCTCGAATGGTAGTAAAAGCTCGCCTCTTGTTCTTACATAATTTAAGATTCTCGTTTTAAATGTAAAATATGTAATTACTTTAACACTTTATACAAAACTTATTAATTTATTCCTGAAATTAATGTTATACTAGCCTATATTTTTGTAGCATTTGTATAAAATGTTACATTTATAAACAAAATGCAAATTAAACGTAAGAAAAAAAAACAATATTTAAAAATTACCACCAACAAATGTTCCGACGCAAACACCAAACTTTAAACCTTTGCTTTGACTGCAGCAAATCGGTTGTAAACATGCTTCATATTTTCATGAGGAAGTACCAATCGTAGTTAAGAATTTGTAGAAACAAAGTTAGATAGTTGCGCAGCAGAGCGGTTTGTTAATTAACTGAGTAAGAGCTGAACCTTGTTGTGGCTATACTGCCCTGAACACTTGGGGCGAATTTTGCTTGCCTACCAAATACATACATTTGAATTAAAATTACTTTTACAATCTCTGTTTGTAATTAATTGAAAAAAGACACACAACCAAAAGCATACAACATTACTTACACACACGCGCGCGCGCGAAATAAGGAAAGCCACAGCGTTGCTAAATAGCAATAACTGGAGAATAAACTTCAAGTGGATCGAGACTCATGTTGGAGTTTATAGTAACGAACTGGGAGACCGACAGCAGCACGGCATAATGAGCTGGCAATCTCTTTTGACAAAATACCCAAAAGTGCAGTGATTCAAGAATTAACCGAAGAAACTACATACAAGTGAGAAAACGAATCTAAGGAAACAACGAAAGGTACAGTAACTAAAATGTTCTTCCATAAGATCAAAAACACATTACAAACAAAACTCAAAATGACTCCCAACTTCACGGCAATAGTGACTGGCCACGGTAAAACTAAATCTTACCTTCACCGTTTCAAGATAATAAACGACCCAATGTGCTAGTGCAGTGCAAGAGAACAAACAGTAAATCACATCATAAAATATATCAGTGTGGGATATTATAAAATCAGAGACAACATTTAATCAATAGTGTAAAAAAATTAGGAACTTGGCCACCTACAAAAGTAGATTTTATAAAGAAACATCTAAAATAATTTAAAACATTTATCAGTGCAATAAAAGTAGAATAAGTTCTTTTACTGTAAATAATGAAATGTTGACATATAAGCATTGTGAGCTATGTTATGCAATACATATTTGTTATTACTTGATGTAAATGTATATAAACACATTGTAATTAAAATAAGGAAAAATTTAGCATGTAGTAGTACACAATTGTAATGGAGCATGCTGTAAAACAAAATTAAAAACACACACATGTACCACAATCATTATGAATTATAATTATATTACTATGATTGTTTACAATTGGTTTCCATAATTCATTTAAAATTCATACATCATGTATACGTACGTATATGCGTATGTGTGTTATTGAATAATAAATAACAATTATTACGACAAGAATGTATTGTTATTTAAATTATGTTCTTCCGTCAGGGGTATCCATATCTTGTGGATACGGGTTTAGCAATCCCAAAGTGCCCTAACTGAACTATCACTTTGCTTTAACTTGTCTTGGGTGAGATCCCTTCCTTTAATCTTTTCTGTCTAGTGTCTCTTGGCTGACTCTTGTTCTTTTCTGACCCCGACGCTATTCGAGTTTTCGAGGACTACGATGTCTTCCTTTTTTCATTCTAATTTTTTAGCTGCTGTCTTGCAGAACTGCGTTGGTTCGTTAAACGATAGAGGAAGAAACCTTTGATTAAAAATTACAAAACCAGTGCCTTGTAGCTTAGAGGGATCCACAAATGCTAAGGGAGAAAATCCCAACAGAAAATTAGGCACGTTTGGAAGCCTTAAGGTGGCAGCTCCATCACCTAACTACCTAGTTGGAGGCTGGTTACCTTTTATAGAGAAACTACACCTACTCATAATCTTCACAGAAATAATCAGCACTGGGTGGAACGGTACTGTGAAGACAGAAGAGTCTGCCATCCTAATCCTTGAAGTGAAGAAGAGGAAGAAGAAATTATGTATTATTTAAAATACTGTAAAACTTTAAATATAAATAAATGTATATATTCTTACTAAAAAGAATTGTATTTACTATTTTTAAAAGGCATGTTAATGTTATAATAACCTATTTTATTCAATAATCCTCATGTTTCGTTCTAATCAAAATGTTTATAAAACCCTAGTTGTCTTGTAAATTATAGTATTTATCGGGTATCAATGCTGCAGGAACGCGCGTCGCTGAGTGAAAGGGAATGAGCATCTTTCTCAGCGAGGCCGTTGGTAAAGCGAATAACTCATGTGAATTGATAAGCGTGATTTCTTTTTGTCAGCCTTAGTCTACTGGAATCGGTCGCGATTCACTCGACTGTAATAATGAATGAGTTACTACTGCAAAAGTCGGCCATTACAATGTAACGTGTAAATTGATTTAGCTCATTCAAAAATGATATGATTTATAATCGATAATGCAAAATATACAGACAGTTTGCATTGGGAGTGCGCAATTGGAGACTATTAGAGAGTACTCATTGTTTTTTGCAGAAGAATAGATCGTTAAGGACACCCTCGTTTATCAGTATTTGTTAACGTGACGATCACTTTACAATCAGTATAATTTTTATTTTCAGTATAATGTTAAACGGATCAGCCGTCAAGCGTGAAAACGGAACACACTTTATTCAACAATGACACGTTTCCGTAGTCGGTAACTATTGACTTATTGTGTCACTTCTAGTACCATCAACTGTGCAGAATCGTTCAGCAATCAAATAGTTTGCTCCAGAAATTCCATAACAGGTTGGTTGACTCCATAGTTGCTGAAAAGATATTAGAATTATTCTGCAACGACACAAGATAATTTTTGCTCTCTCTCTCTCTCTCTCTCTCTCTCAAACGAGATAGGAGTCGTGGGTTTCTTGAAAGAGGATGCTTTTCATGTCGTTGCAGGATATAAGGTTGCCCAGCGAGGATCTCAAAGAGGAGACGTTGAGTTGAGTGAATGTGTATGTGAGTGTGTGTGCGTATATTCCTTCACACAAACAAATTCACTCAACTAATTGATCTGTTGTGATTGATATATTCTCTTTTATCCGTACATAGATCCTGAAGATGACAATAAATATTGTCGATACGTCGACACAAATAATTTACAATTTGTGTTATACTTTTTTGACCAATCCTCGGAAACCCTTCATCGTTAAAATTTATTATTATTTACAATATAATAAACCAATATTATACGTTTATTATAAACATATACTACATTATAAAGTATGTTTATAAGCATAATGTTAACAGCAGAAATCACGCTGTTGCACACCACTATAAAAAAAATTCCCGATCAGCGTTATCGAGCCTCTCACAGCTCATCAACAGACTATAAGTATACAATAATAACAAGGAGACAGTTTCTTTGTAGCTCTACTTGCCCAACGAGCGTTAGGGATAGAAAGTAAATAAAAGACATATAATGTATGAGAAATAAGGGCAATGTACCGGCTGCACCCATATGCCGTGATAGAACTACAGTAGATGAAAAGGGTTTTTCGCTCCGCGGTTGTTTACTTTGCAAGCATTGGAAGAAAATGAGATTAGTTTAGATAATTTAAGGAAAATTAAAAAGAAATCATTGCGAAAAAGGGAGACGTGTATTATAACATAATTGAAAAGTAAAATGAAGCGGGAGGATATAAAACATTAGGCATAAAAAGGACGTAATACACATAGAATATACGTTAAGCAACTATCCAAAGTACCGCCACGGCTGCGGTCATTGACTCACCACCCCCGCCCCACATGGTTGCGTTAGAACCAAACATAAAAGACATTTACCTCACATTTTATGTACGAAAATGTGTACACATTCTTTGGGTAAATAGAGGAATAAAGGAATAGTCTCGTTGTTCTTGTTGCACATTTCCAATCTGACGATAAGCCAAGAGGCTCAAAAGCCTTAACGGTAATTTTTTATATAGTAGGTTTGCAACAGCATAATTTCTGTTTGTGATTGTAACCACTAACACAATTTTATTAATTAAACGTAATATGCTTTTTATTACAAAAATATTATTTTACATTTTTATTATAACTGATAGACTAATTTCGTACTAGGATTGTATCTTGAAATATTCAAAAATACTGTAGTAAAAATTTGGTAAAATTCTATCTCATCATAGTCAGTTTTCCATCTGCCTTTTAAAAATATATTTTCCTACATTTTTATTTACACAATTATAATATTTTTTATCTATCTTACTTTAAAATTGCTTCAGTACATAACGTCACTCTGCATTTAAACAGTGGAGCACAGAATCTAAACATTATCAGTTTCATTATACAAAAGACGGCCAGACCTGAAAGAGTGGGAAATGATTGGATTCTCCGCAACCGTCACTATTCGAGATTTAATTTTCGATAAGCGCGCGCCCAATGTTTACGTTATTGGTTTTTGCCTCATTTTGTGAATTAAACGCGTCCTGATAGTGCAAGCAGTAACATTATATGTTCCTTCATGCTGTAGTTTGTACCTTAATGTTCCTTGGATACGCTTCGTGACGCGGAAAGCAACTTAGATTTACATTCAAAGTCTGAAACATATATTTACGTTTTATATATTTATATAGACATGGATTTTATTCAAACAGGATTTTTTGCTTACCTTTTTTAAGCTTCAGAGACCGTTTAAAAAATTAACTATGTTATGTTCCCTATGTTTTATGTGTATATTTGTCTGATTATTAGCAACTATTGAGGAAATATTAAATAGGCTGAAACTCCAATTATTATCAGTAATCAATGCCCAAGAGCAATAGGCTTAATATTTGCGTACTTTTGTTTCCATGTAATTTTGCTTATATCAATTAACCAATGTTTTCATGACACTGCATATTTATGCCCATTGCCTCGTCCTTTAATGCAGCTCATAAAAACACTCTTCTATTTGGAGGGGGATTTAATGAATATCATGGTTCTAATAGTGAATGGTCTCTTTCATTTCACTTGACATTCTAATTATTCTATATGCAGTTCCCAGCCAAACGTTTCCTTTAATACTATTTAACTCATATGCTCTCTGAGCTCCAAAAAATATGTAAGAATTGAAAAGCAGACAATCAAACAATTAACTCTAAAATTTCCTAATTACTTCATTGGTTATTTATCTAAATAATAATCGTAATGCGTAAATGACAAATTCATTATTCCTATCTTTTAATCCAGTTCTATTCAATTTAATCATATGTTCTCAAGCTTGTTTTAATCGTTGTTACTAGTATACGTATATGAAAACTATATGTAAGGATTTTTTGCAAACATAGGTTACAAATTTTTGAAGGCGGTCTATCGTATGATCTTAACTTTGTCAAATTACTAAAGAAGTCTAGGTTTCATTTTGAATAAAATGTCTCATAACTTGACATCACATTTTAAATTTTTTAAAACGTTGGTTGGTTTGTGACCCATGGTACCCCTAGTGTCTGCTCACCCTTAGAAACTTTCAGCAATGTTTTTAAAATCACACTACAACGTAATATACCATAATAATGAATGTTACTTACTTACCTCAATACTACTTGTGGTTTCCCAGTTATGTCAGTAAAGTTTTCCAACTATAATGCAAATTTGTCTACAAACTTAGGTTTTCATGACTTATAAAATTACAAAATTAGAGGGAGACCCAAAAAGATATTGGTTCGATGACGTGGAGGATGATTTGTTATGCATGAACGTAAAGGGATCAAGACGAATGTAATGTTTAATGAGAGAGTGGAATGGAAGAAAGTCATTGAGCAGGCTGAACCCCTCGCTGGATTGTAACGCCAGGAAAAGGAAAGGAAGGAAAGGATACAATTACAAGAAGCCATTGAAACACATTTTCTCACATAAGTTTTATTTGCATCTTAATTTACAAAATAATGAAAAACACAAAATATTACAAGATTTATGTTTGTTCTGTATTAAGTACGTTTCGTAGTCTTTCTGCTTCCAAATTTTAATGCAACACATGGAATTGGTGTTTTTTCATTAGGTCCGTGTTCCCGTGGTCGAATATATGACAAACACACTCCCATATTGTGTTTCGGTTTTTGAAGTTCAAATCGATTTTATTTATTTATTTGGTTTAGTGTGAAAAACGCTGACTCACAAATACAAGGAGTAGAAAAGGAAAAAAGCGCTTTCATGTCTTTTTTGTTATCGCTGTGTATTCATTCACCAGTGACAGCCAAAATGCCACAATTTCAGGATTTTTCTTCTTTTTAGTGTTTTTTATTCTTTCTCCGCGTCCTGCTACTTTTGTATATTTCAGTTTTAGGCCACGGTCATTCCTGGCGTCACTCAAGTCGTTATCTTCTACAGGAATGGGAAATGATTTCTACTGCTGTCGATGGAACGCTGCACCGCCGCCGTCAAGACGATTTCCCTCCGATTTTTCCATGCGATTCTACAAATTTCTTTTTAAATTTTATTCTATTAAAAACTTTATTTTTTTTTATTAAATTAATTTCCACTGTTGACTTAAAGACAGGACTATTAAAAAAGTAAGCAAACAATTTTTTGATCTTTTTTTCCCGAGTTAGAAATTTTATTTTATATTGTTAATATGTTTCTAAAATTTCGCGGCACACCTAGCCGAGCTTCGCGGCACACCTAGCCGAGCTTCGCGGCACACCCTTTAGGAAACGCTGTTTTAGATATTATACTCCATAATTATATAACACAATATATCTTTAGATATTATAAAACATAATATTATTCTTTATAATATAATAAACCAATATTATATATTTATTATAAACATATACTACATTATAAAGTATGTTTATAAACATAATATGAACGGATGTTACGCTGTTCCATACCACTGTATAAAAAATTCCCGATTAGCGCTTTCGAGCATCTCAGCTTTCCATCAGATCAAAAATATACAATAATAACAAAACGACAATATCTTTATATCTCTAGTTGCCCAACGAGCGTTAGTGATAGAAAGTAAATAGCACAAATAGAATGTATTAGAAATAAGGGTAAATTACAGACACGAGTGATAGGACTAGATAAAAAGGGCGTTCAACTACCCTCCGTTGTTTACGTTGGAAGTATTGGATAAAAGTGAGAGTGGTTTAGACAATTTTAGGAATATCAAAATTAATGTCGAAAAAGAAGATATACAGGGTGTCCCGGGAGGAGAGGGAAATAATTTGAGAAATGGTTCTATAGTGTAAAAGAAGAAAAAAGTTCATATAAACATATGTCCGGAAACGCTTTGTAAGCGAGTTACGGCTAGCGAAAGATTTCGCCCGGGTTTCGGTTCCCCCGGGTAAATGAAGACTTTCTGAAATTCTGGGAAGGGGCAAATTCTGTTGTTACTTATGGTTTTTGACCTGAAAAATCGAATAAAACAGGTCGCAGAACTGTATCTCCCATACGTTTCATGATATCCGACGTAAAACAGAAAAATCTTTGCCTAAAAACAAATTTTGGAAAATTGGAAACAATTGGAATTTTTTGTTAATTTTATTGACTTTATTTACACCATTTTTCTCAGAATTAAATTCTTTACAAGTTTTGTTTTTAACTTTTATGCATTTATTAATCATTTAACAAAGTTATTGTACTTCTAACTTAAAAAAACGTGTTTTTAGGCAAAGATTTTTCTGTTTTACGTCAGATATCATAAACGTTATGGGAGATACAGTTCTGCGACCTGTTTTATTCGACTTCTCAGGTCAAAAAACATAAGAAAAAACAGAATTCGCCCTTTAATTTGCCTTCCCAGAATTTCAGAAAGTCTTCATTTGCCCGGGGGAACCGAAACCCGGGCGAAATCTTTCGCTAGCCGTAACTCGCTTACAAAGCGTTTCTGGACATATGTTTATATGAACTTTTTTTCTTCTTTTACACTATAGAACCATTCCTCAAATTATTTCCCTCTCCTCCCGGGACACCTTGTATATACTAAAATAATTAAAAACTTAAATAAAGCGAGTTGACTTAAAACATTAGGTCTAGAAAGACGTAATACACACAGAATGTACGAGAAATAAGGGCAAAAGTACCAACAGGGGTGATTGAACCCCCCACCCTATCTTTGTTAGGAACCAGAAAGAAAGGGTATTTACATCAGCAGTTTGTTTAGGAAAATGTGTACACCCTCGTTCGGTATGTAGGGGTATAGGGAAATTGTCTCTATGTTTTTTTATTGGGCATTTTTTAACTGATGATGTGCATGAGCTGAGAGACTCGAAAGCGGGAATCGGGAATTTTTTTATATAGCGTTGTGCAACAGCGTAATTTCTGTTTGTGATTATAACTACTACCACAACTTGATTCATTAAACGTAATATGCTCTTTATTACAAACATATTATATTATATTTTTTATTATAACTGATGGACTAATTTTATACTTGGATTGTATGTTGATATATTAATAAATAATGTAGTAAACATTTGGTGAAACTCCATTTCACCGTAGTCAGTTTTGGGTTTGCCTTTTAAAAATATATTTTCCTACATTTTTATTTACAAAATTATAATATTTTTATCTACCTTACTCTAAAATTGCTTCAGTACATAACGTCACTCTGTATTTAAACAGTGGAGCACAGAATCTAAACATCATCAGTTTCATTATACAAACGACGGCCAGACCTGAAACAGTGGGAAATGATTGGATTCTCCGCAACCGTCATTACTCGAGATTTAATTTTCGATAAGCGCGCGCCCAACGTCTACGTTATTGGTTTTTGCCTCATTCTGCGGATTAAACGCGTCCTGATAGTGCAAGCAGTAACATTATACGTTCCTTCGCGGCGTAGGCTGTACCTTTATGTTCCTTGAATACGCTTCTTGACGCGAAAAGCAACTTACGTTTTACATTCAAAGTCTGAAATGTATATTTCATTTACATAAATTTTAATAAAACAGGATTTTTAGTTTACCTGTTTTAAACTTTAGAGACAGTGTACAAAATAAACTATGTTAACCAGAGGGCAATCCGTTTAGTGCAAGAAAACGTCTATTATTCTGCACTATAATTATTTTAAACGTAACATTAAAACAGCAGACAGTCTTCAGTTTTGCAGTTTGACCGCTGCTAACTTTATACAAACAGTTCTTTATCAAGTAAATTTTGTAAGATTTAAGCCACACTCTCGTAGAGCGCAGCACTTTACAGCAAGTAACAAACAACAATAGAGCCCCAAGCAGTACAATTATTTCAAAATTTTTAGTTATGGCGGCTTCTACGCGTTCTTTTACAGGTGCCCACAAGAGTAAAAAAAATGTGAACAATTTAATATTATCTACAATTATGATTTGTAATTGACAGATTAATAATTGTGTGATGTACGATGTAAGCTTCCGAATCAGTTGATACAAAACATCATCGCCGTCGTCATTGTCATCAACATAATCTTCACTATGTGTATTGATGTATATTTTTAATTTTGTTATATAATTTTAATTACTTAACTTCTTATACGTTTCTTATGCTTAGATAAGAGTTTAAGAAATTTTACTGTACAATTTATACTAATAACACCAATTATACTGTTATTACAAATATTATTAAGAGGGGGGAAAATGCTTTATGCACCGACAGAGGAAACCTTGTGTCCCCTGGTGTGTGTGGGCCTCTCACCTACTAAAAAAACTAACCTCTAATTCACGCATTCGTATCCATCCTGGAAGCAATTAGCGTATTACATTAAGATGGAGCCTACTGCGTTCTTATTGGGTTCCTCCTAGTTGTCCCTTATATTCTACTCTCCGTTGGGTGCAAGTTGGGCCTGTCTTTTATGTTCTTGTCCGACGGGCTGAATAAGTGCAGAGATGCGGTCCTATTCCGTTTTGTCTATTAGCGTAATCGCAACTACGCTCTCGGGCGAGAGCTCCCCGAGCTCCGTCTCCAGTCCCATCCTCTCTCCTGTGAATCTGCAGTACTTGAAAAAGGTGCAAGTCATCGTCATGGGGAGAGTCACCGCATTAGTGTATACCTAAGCTTTGTACCTTTCCCATTCTGTGGAGGTAGGCATTAAAATTGCCGTGGCCACTGAGGAAGAATGTGAGATGGTAGTTAACCTCAGCGTGCTGGCGGTCAATCCATTCTTTCATATTACAAATAATAAAGAAAATAATAATCATAATATTAATAATAATCGTTATTATTGTCATTGTTATTTATTATTGTTGTTGTTGTTATTATTTTTATTATTATTTTTATTATTATTATTATACAGCCATTTGTAGTACTTTCGGTTGAGCCATTAGACTGCCAATTTCACCACTCACAGCTCAACAAAAGCAGTGTATACCAACACTTAACACCAGCCGCCTAATGTTACTCTACGCGTTACGCTAGCTACTCGTTTTATAGAGTAAATAAATTCACTATAGGCCTAGTATTGTGTACAGAAAAGGGCGTTAATGCAGAGCTAAGAGGCAGACCTGTTACAGAGCTGCCAACTTTCTGACAAATAGGTTAAAACTATTCAACTAAGCTGCTCTTTCACTTATTTTAGTGCTTAGGTAACGTAACCTCATGTGTACCAGTGTGTTGCTAATATTTCATTGCTTACCGTAAAATAGACTAATTACTGTGTACAAATCTAGCAGGAGAATACAGAACGGTACATAGTCATAAAGTATTGCTTATTATTTTTCCCATTTACACTTAAAACTAGCGTTTTATGTGAGGTACTGAAAATTTTATTACATCCAAAATTATCACTTAAGAATAATTTAATGATTTTGAACGATACAAATAATTTTTAGTCTTAAATATTTTTATAAGACAAATTAAAAAAAATACTCTTTATAATATCTTGTATGGTACTAAAGAAGTTTTGTTCTTTTATAATGAAAATTTCTCTTTTTAAATGCAAAGTATGCAAATACGTTAGAATATTTCATATTATTATTATTCTGGCTGTACAAGGTTTTCACTTTTCCGGAACCAAAAGTTACAAAATCGATTGAATTACCATCTCCCACTGATGCTTGCTCACCCAAAGATCTTCAATTTCTCTTTCCCTCAATATAGTTTGAATTTCCTCTATCCAGGTGATAGGTGGTCTTCCTCTTTCCTTCTTCCTTGTGGGAGAGGGGGATCCATTCCATAAGTCTCCTTAGCAATCTTTTTTGTGCCATTCTTTTTGTTTCTGTACCATTGTAATAAAATCAACAATTCAATTTTTACATTAATTATGTTTTTAATTACTTCATTTCTAATTTTCTCAAGTTAATCTTGCCGAACGTCTGCAAACGTCCATCTCTGCTGTCGTTAATTTTGTTTTTTGTGTTACTTGGTAGTCCAAACTTCTGAGCCGTAAGTCGTGATACTTCTAACAATGGTTTTAAATATTTTGGTTTCAGCTCCTGCTGTAATTTTGCTATCCCACAGGATGACATTTAATGTAGATATAGCCATCTTTCCCAAATTAATTCTAGATTGTATTTCTTTGTCTTGCTTCCTATTAGCCGTAATTTTTACCCCTAAATACTTGTATATGAAATCTTCTCCATGTCTTTCTCTAATATTAAGTCTTGCTGAAGGTCACTTATAGACATGTATTTTCTTTTATTCATATTTACCTATAGTTCCCATTTCTGATATTCCTGTATCAATTTTATATTCATGTACTTTATGTCTTCAAAATCGTGTGCCAAAAGTAATTGGTTATCGGCAAACTGTAATCAATAAACTGTATCACCATCATGTGGAAATCCCACGTTCCTGCACGTTTTTTTCCAAGTCTGTATTGCTTTCTCTGTTTAAATACTGAAAAGCGTGGATGAAGACAACAGCCCTGGTGTAACCCTTTGGTCACTTGAAACCCTGGTAACAAATTTTTTCCTTATTTTTATTCTCAATTTTGAATTGTTATTGAAATGTTGTAATGCTTTTAGAATAACGTGGTTGATACTAGTTGAACTTAAAGCTGTTCACAGATTGGCTAACAGTACATTGTCATAAGCTTTTCAAATGTCAAAAATATTTCATATAATTTATTAAATTATTCATGAGATTAATGTTACATTTACTATTTTCTGCAGCAATCCTATAAAAGGAAACATTTATAGACCCAACATGCATTACACTATAAAATAAATTTTATTTTTCAAACTAATACTTGCAAGTGATACAACTTTCCTGACACAACTACCAAAAGATGACAATTTTATTTAAAACCTTTGCAAACATTACTACAGCGAATGCTTCATATTCTGCTGAGGAAGTACCAATTGCGGTTGAGAGTTAGTAGAAACAAAGTTAGAGAGTTGGGCAACATACCAGTTTCTTAATTAACTAAGTAAAAGCTGATGATTGTTGTGGGTATTCTGTGCTGATCACTTGGGCAAATTTTACAGTCCCTACAGAAAAAAACCCATTTAAATTAAGTTTGTTTTATAATCTCTGTTCTTAATTAAGTGAAAAAGACACACTATCGAAAGCATACACCATTACTTTTATTTTATATATACATTGGCTTCTTTACATGTTTGTACCATCCAAAATACTTCCGTATTCAATAAAATTATTTTGCATTAAAATACTACATGATTAAAGATGTTAAATATGCCTAAATAGGTATAGTTTTAAAACCAATATAAATAAAGATAGTTTATTATGTTTTTGTTGCTTTCAACACATCCTCTCTTTCTCTCTTTCTTTGAACGGTAATTTTCAGTCTCAATGGTCTCTTAGTCTCTACTCTACCATTGGTTACGTATTCATATATACGTAACACAGTTAGTAGTTGCCAAGATAGTGTCATATAAGGGCTCTAACGTATTACCAATCATCCTGCTGTTATCATCGCACTAAAATTGAGTGTAGTGAGGTACATGTTTTAAATAGATATAATTAAATAATAGCTTAAAGGCGGTTGTATACTTTATAAACTAAAATGTTCCTTTGATTTAAAACCTTCAATGATGATCGTATACTGTCATTAACATTTTCGCCTATTGATTGTCCATTATTGCATACTTTTAAAGAACACTGTAATTATCTGTATTTTTATGTTTTGAATCTGTGGATCCATCCAAAAGTTGATGCTATTACTACAGCTTATTAAGTAATCCTATTTTTAAAATATTTTATTGTAAAACACAATGAAAACGCTTGAATATAGTTTTTATTTTTTGCGCGCTTTATGTCAACAAAACATATTGTTACGACATCACAGATCAATCTACGTGTTTATCGAACTTTCCAGACGGATCCGGAATATAATGCGTGTGGCGTACGTGACTCTCGACGCATTTGCTAGACTGTGAACAGAATTCGCGCGGCAGCTCGCTGACTGTGTCAAGGCCGCAATTAATTACGTCGAACGCACTGGCGCTAACGCGTTGTTTGGAATCTTCTGGTCTGTGAGCGTTGTATAAATACAAGGCGTAAGCGGCATGAGTTTTCAGTTATAGTTGCGATATATATTTACAGTGCGGTCCGAGTTAATATCGGGCGACATTACTGTGTGCGTTCAAGTGGTTATTAGTGAAGTGCTGTCTTTTATAATCGGGCGGTATATTGTAATACAATTGTGTTTTAATATTAGTTGACATTTTATTGCGTGTGAACAATTTTTATTTGATTTGTTGTAAGAGACTGTGTTGTGAATTACGAACTGTTTAACTGTGAAAATTAAAGCTCGTGATTAGTGACTTAATTGGTGTCTTGTGTTTTGTTTTCCACTGTACTATACGACGATCAAGTAGACCGTCGTATCAATATTCTATTTAATTTTCTTGTTCATTACAGTAAATGAGATACACCGATCAAAGCAGTGAACGTGAAAATAAGACTGAATTGTGTTAGAAACAGAAGAACGACAGAGAGAGAGAGAGAGAGAATAAGACACCAAAGAAAAGAAGAAGGAAAGAAAATAGAGTAGGACGAGAAATATAAGAGGACGCAAAGGAAAGGCAGTGTAAACTGGCAATATTTTAGCGCTAACGCAAGCAATAAACAAACGACGGAACGGTTTGTGAGGAATTCGGTCTAATGTGTCTCATATAGGCCAACAACTACATTACTATCTGAGGGGAAAAGTGTACGACGAGTATATAGGCAGCAGACTAATTAAGATAGGCGGTGCAATAGACAGTGGGACAGGATGATAACAATACAGAGAGACTGGTATTGGCAATTTTGAGGCGTCAACATTTTTTTGAACACAAATTGTGGTTTATATTATTGTAGATTGTGTTAGACAAATTAACTCCAACAATGGTAGGTCTACAGTAAAACTTATTATGAAATATTGTAGACCACTAAGGCAATATTTGTTTGAGATCATCTGTTGTGATGAAGTATTTTATCATATGGACGAATGCCCAATAGAAGAGAAGTCTTGTTACGAGTAGACTCTAATATGTCACGCTTTATACGACATGGTTGTGTAAAAACCTAAGCCTGACGATCGTTTGTTTGAAAATTGTTTAACTTGAATACTGTTGTTTAACTCGGATTTCCGATCTGATGACGAGCTGTGAAGCTTAAAAGCGCTAACTGGAATAATTTTCCTATATTGGTGTGTAACAGTGTTAATTCTGTTTGTGATATAACCACTAACACAACTTTATTAATTAAATATTGTTTAACTTGGCTCCCACTAGTGCCGACGAAGGAATTCCAGGATATCCTGAAAAGAGAACATATATGATGGGATAGAGAAAAAAGGTCATGATGGCATGAGATAAATAAAGAAAAACAAAAGTCATGAAACGTTCCAGAACTGAAAAAATGAAAGGCTGAGATATTGCTAGACGGTGAAAAACTAGTGCAAGTCGTTCTTGTAATATCTTGGGAGCTGCATTCATCAGATGGGAGCTGCACTAGTGATGTGAAAAGTAGAATTGCACAACGAGCAGGAGGGACATTTTCAGGAAACAATCTTTCCTAGCGTCCAGAATGTGTCCTTCGAGACGACAAAGAAATGTATAAAGAATTTCGTTTGGAGCATGTGCACGATTTTGCTCCAAAATATGAACTTTGAAGAAAATGGAGAAAAGCTACCTTGAAGCAAGCTAATGAGATGCTGTGATGGAGGAGAGCTTGGAAAATACCGTGGACGGAAGGGGCACCTAATGGCCATGTTTTGAAGAGAGTGGGTAATAAAAGGACGTTGTTTAGATACATTGTAAAAAGGAAAAGTAATAAACTAACGTTTAATTACATGGTACGCCTTTAAACGATTTTCACCACCCTGATCAATGGGCGTAGTGGGAGGCGAAGGCCCAGGGAGAAACACATGGATGGGATTAAAGGAAGAAAAAGGTATGTGGTGGTGAAGAAGTTGTCTAAGGAAAGGAAGAAATTGGAAGGCCATGAATCTCTGGATTGAGGAGAAGAGAAGAAGATAATATGGGATGCTGGACCGACAGAAATCTCTGGTGAGAAGAGTGCGACAGAGGGTAGCAGCTCTATAATCATCTGCACATGGAAGTATGGACTTACTTTAAAATGGAATACACATATTTTATTGTCAGTATTGTTATCGATTACGTTAATATTTGTAGTTTGTTTATATATTTATGGAAGTATTTTTGTGCCTCGTGTGTAAAATAATAACATAAAACTGTAGAATCAAATATGTTCTGTTTCATTTCCACACGATAGACGTTTCAAGTTTATATCCATTTACATGGCAACAGAGGACTAGCTTATTGAAATTTCCAGAGCAAGTTTCCACACACAGTCCGTTAAACACAGCGACCGCAGACGCGTACAATAGTCAATCAACTGTAAATGACATATGGACGCCTGTTAGAAGGTGACCACCCGCACGGACTCAAAACTGTCATTCACGTACTTTGGATATTTGTCATTGATGCTGGCAGACCTCCAACAGAATGAATACCGATCAGCTGCTGACATGGGGGCGGATTCAAGTCGGCTTAAGCTCTTGTCAGCATATATTAACATGCCCGTGTGTGTGTACAATGTTTCAAGGAATATTTAAATCCTTCGACAGATTTGATCTGTCCACTATTGCATTTCTCAGAAACAAAAACTCTGATTAAATAATTGGAAATTAAAATAGTTTAGATATAAAATCATGCTGTGCATATGAAGTACTCATAATAAGTAAATTAATCAGTAATAATAATAAAAAATTCAAACAGCAGTAACAGGTGATAATTGCGATGATGTTGTGCTTGGCAAGGCAAGATAAATAATTTACAAAGCAAGACAGAATAAATTTCTTCTTCTTCTTCTTCTTCTTCTTCTTCTTCTTCTTCTTCTTCTTCTTCTTCTTCTTCTTCTTCTTCTTCTTCTTCTTCTTTTTCCTCTTCTCATTTTTCTACTTGTTCTTCTTCTACACTGCAAAGAATAAGTTGATAAAACCTGTTTTGGTATGTGTGTCATTATCGGACCCCCACATCTGAAAAAGGAATAGGCCTATAAGAATTTTCGAAAATACAAAAATACATATTTTTAAATCATTTTCACAGAGATTTGATATTTAAATTTTTAAATCGTCTAGTCTGCCAGCGTTTTCAAGCAAAACCAAACCAACGTAGAATAAATTACAATAACTGGAGCACGTTAATTAAGGCGTATCTTACGCCTTGGCGTGTAATCCCTTTAACCGAACTGCTGAGAAGCTTCGTTTGAAACTGTTTACAATACTCATCAAATTAGAACTCAGCCTACAGCGTCCAATTTGCAACCGACGCGGTAAACTGTTTCTGGAATAATGTCAGACAATTAAATTAAAGTTTCAGATGCAAACTTACTTCCTTCAAATGAAAAGAATGACGAACTCGATAGAGAGAACTTCCCTTAATTCAGATTAAAAGTTTACAGCTGATGAGGAATTTGATTTTATGCGTATTATGTAACGAAGATTGATGACTCATACGTGCAGTCGTGAAATGTTATATTCAGTTATTTCAAAGGGATAAACATAAACACACGCGCGCGCACACACACACATGAAGGCGTCAAACTGTGTACGTTTCTACTCCAGCAACAAATTAGCATTCCTCATATAACTGACGGTTTACTATCAATTAAACCAATGTACAGAAAAGTTTAACATTTTTTAGTACATTATAAATCCCAGATATAGTGTTCAATATAATTGTTTATAAAGGGCAATTACAATTTCTCTCTAACTGCAAAAAAATGAAGCGCGTTCATTTTAATAAATTTAACTTACAGTTTGCACAGAACTATGAAAAGCTGTTAATAGTAATTACGAACAGACTGAAACTTATAATGGCTTATAAAATATCATAATATCCTCGTCATCTTTACAACCTGTTTTCAGACCTGTTTGGCTAGTCTGGAATCTGACATTCTTTCTAAGTGTTCTTTCCATCCTTGTTTGTAATCTTTTAATTTTTCATTTAAGTTAAAAACTTGTAACTCTTCTCTTATGGCCTTATTTCTTATACGGTCAAGTTTAGAACACCTCTTAACTCCTCTTATAAACGCTATTTCCGACGTCTGTATTTTCCTGTCTTCCTTTTTGGTTATTGTCCATAATTCACCCCCATAGGACAGTACAGGGACTGCCATGTCTTCGTAAAACTTTAATTTTGTATCTCGACGTACCTTGCTTCTAAAAATACGGTATATTGTTCCACAAATTGTCTGGAACTGACCTAACTTAACATCAATATCACAATTTCTATCATAGCCAATATCATTTCCCAAATAATTAAAGTGGCTCACCTGTTCTAGAATTTTACCACTAATTATTATTTGTGTTCTTATTGGCTCCTTACCTCAAAATACCATTACCTTTGTTTGTATAGTAGAGATTTTCATATTGCATTGTTTGCCAATCTGATGAAGCTTAAAAACAGATTTTTGCAAATCAGATTCCGTATTTTCAAGTACAATCAAGTCGTCAGCAAAGTATTTATATATTAATAAATTATTAATATAAGTTAACATATTAACACATTTTTAATACCGTAAAATGATTAACCATGTAATTGTAAACTAAACCTGGTTTCCTAATAACAATACAAAAACAATATGTTCTAGGATTAATATGACAACCATTAGTGATCTTGTGCCTATTGTAGCATGACAGATTATCCACATTATAATAAATGAAAAATGATCATAAATAAATATAAAATAAAATCAAATCAAGGAAAAATCCAAATAAAAACAAATAAGTACCACAGAAAATGCAATCATAATTTGAAGAAATAAAAATAAATTAAAAACAACTAAGCACCACCTATGAGTAATGAAAAATAAACCAAAAAACTAAAAGTAAGTAAGGAAATACCCAGGTAGGATAGGAGTAAGTAAGGCAAAACCCAGAACAAACCGACATCCCTGATAAAAGTACTAATTTTGAAGAAACAAGATAGGATAGGAGTAAGTAAGGCAAAACCCAGAACAAACCGACATCCCTGATAAAAGTACTAATTTTGAAGAAACAAGATAGGATAGGAGTAAGTAAGGCAAAACCCAGAACAAACCGACATCCCTGATAAAAGTACTAATTTTGAAGAAACAAGATAGGATAGGAGTAAGTAAGGCAAAACCCAGAACAAACCGACATCCCTGATAAAAGTACTAATTTTGAAGAAACAAGATAGGATAGGAGTAAGTAAGGCAAAACCCAGAACAAACCGACATCCCTGATAAAAGTACTAATTTTGAATAAACAAGATAGGACAGGAGTAAGTAAGGCAAAACCCAGAACAAACCGACATCCCTGATAAAAGTACTAATTTTGAAGAAACAAGATAGGATAGTAATAAGTAAGGCAAAATCCAGAACAAACCGACATACCTAATAAAACTATTTTTATGGAAGAAACAAAGTAGGAGAATAAGTTAAAGTAAGAAATTACCCAGAACAAACCGACATCCTTAATAACAGGACTGAAATTGAAGGAAACCACTTAGTAGAAAAGGATAAAGTAGGGAAATACCGAAAGTAAACCTAGTAATAAAGGAATAAAACCCCCAAAAGAAATATAACTAATGAAAGTATAACACCCAGAATAGAAAATAATGTGAAGTAGATATAGACAAAAGTGTTTAGAGGTATAAGTAACAGTGCACCCACGAAAGTTATTTTATAATGGAAAAAACAAACCTTCATAATCCTCTATAAACAAGATTCTTGATCTTGGAATACTATAAAACTTATTTAGAGATAAGATCCAAGAATAACAGGGGACCAGTCCAAGTTATCTTATTATAATAAGTAAACTTCAAGTGTCAGTGTTTAAATGCTTAATTTAAGTAAATGTATACCTTTACACAACTTTAAAGTTTGTGTACCAATTACAGAAATAATATTTTGTAGAATATTATGATAAAAATAGACTACAAATGTTTTAAGAAAGTGCCACTCTGTATATAACAACATTTTATAAAATGAAATAGATAGAATAAGAGCAGGTAATAAATAAGTGGAGTGACAAGGGGTACATCCCCAATATAAAACAAAAACAGATAATACTGCACAAAATTAATTTTAAGAAGTAAGTTAAAAAGGAAGGGATATATGTGTTTTGTTTATGTTAAGTTCAATGAACTCAAGGCTGAAATATCTGGGTTTGAATACTATTTTTTGTTATAAAATATTTGTTAGGAGTTAATACTTGTTATCAATGCTAAATGTACATGCAGTTAAGTAAGGTAATTTTCTTTAGTATTGATTAGAATAGAAGGTCAGAAGGGGTATAAGCAAGCTGTATTATCCAAAAACTTTGTATGTAAAAACAAATAAAATCTAGGCCAAATGGTAAACAACAACAACATTATAATTGATAATTAAGTCAAGTAAGTTAATTAAACTGATATAAGGTATAAGGTTGAAATTTTTATAAGGTAAATGAAACACAGTTAACTATAAATGAAATAACTGAAACTATACTTTAGAAAGATATTGTAAAAAGGTATGAAAGATTATTGGAAAAAATGCAAATGTAATTACAGAAAAATCCAAGGGGGGAGTCCAAAATTAAAGAATAATATTTAAAAAGAATAACTAATTAATAAAATTACAAGGAATTAATGGAAAATAAACATGTTATTTCAATCTGAGATTTTGTACAATCATAATTATAACATAATACAAATGGCAAACCTTTTAAGAGGACAGGAAGTAAAACTTTAAGGCTTACAGTTAGAAATACAGTAAATATGGCATTTTTAGATAAAAAACTTTGTAAAAATATCTTATTTGGTATTAAATCAAGCAGAATGAACTAAAGAAAGAGATTATGTATTTAGTATTTAATAAAGTTAAATAATAGTAAAAATGTATTCAGTAATATAATGTAAATGTCAACCATGTAACGGAAATGATAGAGATATAAAACAATGTCTTGTTAATATTAACTTGGCTAAGACGATTCAGATGAAGAAGGAAGTTAAAACAGTTGATTATTAGACGTCATCGAGTAAACTTGAGACGAGCTCTCTCTAAAAATTAACATATAGCGAAGGAAGGAAAATGGCTTTCATCAACCTAGCCTAGTCAAAGTAAAAAAATCGTAAATTTTGGAAACTTTAAATAACAAGTAAATTCAGTGCATTAGACCCGTACAACTATTAAATTACACTAATATGAAACAGGAAAAAGTGAATTAACCATTTAAACACCTAATAACAATAATCCTGAGTATAAAGACGAAACGTGCCATTATCGACCTTATTGACTAAAGTTCATTAAAAACATTATACAACACTAATCAACGAGGCGAATCAAGGAACACTGAACCAGGACAACTACACTAACACCAGAAAGAATAATCACTACTGCTGAGAAGAGGAAACTTGGAAAAACCACTTTTATTTGAAGAGAATTCTGTCGTGAAGTCGTCATTTTAACATATGCAGTACTGAGGCAGCCATCTTGAACTCCCACAATTCTCTCTACACGCTACTGCCAGCTTCGTCTTCAACGACAAATGGTACGAAATTTTACTTTAATAAACATTATATATATATATATATATATTGAATGAATCTTTGTATTTTTTAATTGTTAAGCTATTAATTGTAAGTTTTATACTTTCCTGAACTTGCCCTTTCTCTGACTATATAATATAACCGTTAAAAGAACCTGAAAATTAATATTAATACTTTATGTAAAAATAATCGATCGCCCTGAGATACGAGTCGATAATTATTTGTTGAATAATCGATTTAATATCGATCCATTAATAATTTGTTAAATAAAAACTGGAATTTCATAATTTTGACTTATATTTCTTTCAAAAAATATAATTAGAATAACATAAGATAATAATTATACCACGGACTACACGAAAGGTGGCAATTACCAAGGTGAAAGGAGAATACTCTCAGAAGAAGAAGAACCGCTAATCGATCAGTGCCGTAGACAATCCTGATAACACAGAACTTAATTCTAGTTACCAAAAGGTGATATAATTGACCAAAACAGTAATAACAGATTTAAAATTTTACACCAATACATTACGAAAATTAATTACTAAATAATAAAAACAACAAAAACAATTCTCAAAATATTTTCAAAGAACAAACAACATTTTTTTATTTAGTAAACCAATTATTATATTGTTACACTATTTAGTTGAAGAACGAGTTTAAAGACTATGGAACTTGACGTATTTTTCGTATTTTGTAATACTATCCTAGTATTCTTCTTCGTATCTCCTTTTGCACCTCTCATCGGTTCACTTCCATTTGTGTTCTGACATAATTTTGTTATCACACTACTCCTCCATTTCTTGTTGTTTTACAACGCACAAACATGTGTGTTTCTCTACGCGATACACTGTAGGCTATCGCTTGATGAAACTTCCCACCGTCGTGTGTCGGACGCAAGCATTGACAATACACAGTCACGGCACGCGACGGTCTATGACGTGTCGGCTACGTCATAACCCAGGGAACCTGTGATAATTGACGCTAGCCAATTATACAGGCTGCCTACGTTGTAACAAACTGAAACTCAAAACACAAGACTAACAAAATTACCATTATTCTAACTATAGGAAACAAGGGGAGGGGTTTAACTGATTTATGCACTCACTTTAGTACGTAACAAAGATGACATCCCTTTTATTCACATAGTATACGTAACACATTACAAATAAAGATATTATTTACTCTGAGATTGTAAGGGGTTTTTCTATCTAAAATAAAATAATCATTTAGATAATGAGTTTACCTCGGATCCGAGTCTTTCTTTTTCTTGTTAAGAAAATTTAAATTTACCGTACTTGATTATATGATTACATTATTCCTTAAGTACCATTTGAAGAATGGTTTTATTTAGTTGAGCAACTTTTGAAGTTACATAACGAAAGTTAAGCTACAACGTATGATTACAAGAATTGGTGGTTACACCAGTTTAGATCTTAGAGCTTATTGATTGTCCTTTGAAAGTCTTTTTCATCTTTAATTACTTATATTTTAAAATATGTATAACTCACGGAAGACGAGCTCCCGCGTCACCTCTTATATTATGGTTAACTGTCCGTGCCTTGACGAGTGATTCTTCCGTACTCTTGTAGTCGACGATTGTCCTAGGGGTAGTCTGTCCAGTAATGATGAAATGGATGTGATGCTGCCAGCTAACGTGAAGTCGTCAGGATTCTCGGCGATAGAGTAAAGGCAGTATAGTTCGAAGTCTTCGCTTTTCACTGTTATTCACATCATCTGTTTAATTGCACCGTCGTGTTGGAGTTTACATATTGTTTGTACATTATGTTGGAATTTCTTTTAACTTGAACAATATTTGACTGGTTATTTAAATTACAGGAGATGTCACCTCTTACACACGTTTTTCCTTTTTCTTACATGTTTGTTTCACAAAATTTACTTACTACATATTCGTTACTTATGTCTAGCTGTCCACACTTTTAGTGGAAGTTAACACTTAAATTAAAGTACAAAATAACATTTTGTGGAGAGTCCCAGCGTGGAGCTGTTTACAGTTAGAAAGCCGCATCGTTAATCCCTAGTTGTTACAACAGGAAAGTCGCAACGACGCGGAGCGAATACTCCGCCATAATATAGTTCCATCTTTTATTTAATACTACAGCCTTACATTTAGACAAAATAAACAATCTAGATTTTCCTCGTATACTGAAATTATTACACCTATTACTAGTGACTTTAAATTATTAATTCTTTACATTATGGTTTACACGTATTTCTTATTTAATGCCGGCTCGGTATACAAGTTGAATCCGGAATTCACAGGTCATAGCATGATAAGTTTAATAAAGGGTTAACAGTTTTATTCTTTAACTTTTGCTTCCACAATTTTTAATTAATTAATACTAGTTAAATTTTCTTATTTAAGTCCTATCACTACCATGAGTTAGTCCAGGGGTAATTGGTTTAATAGTGCGATTTAATGTTTTTTAACTAACTTCCCATTCTTCGATTTCTATTATTAATTTTTTATTTTTTTTTACACTTTAAATCGTCACATACTCCGCCGTTTAAAATTGACATGGGGGAAAACAATTATTAAGTGGATTCGAAAGTTAGGTGCTGGGGTACACTTGTCGTTACTGTGTGGAGTTTCTCTCCTTCTTCTCCCTTTTTCTTTCATTTATTTATTTGCTTGAGTTATACACAACTTATTTCTTTGAGTATCAAACAATATATACATATACTTACAAATTACTTCTTAAATTACGTAAAGTTCATACTTAATTACTACACTTTAAAACACACAAACTTCTACTTATTTCTATTACTTAAATCTACCACCGGTTTTTTCTTTGGGTTTTGGTTACTCTCTACAGAGAGTTACTATCTAGATAACTTCTTACTTAGTAGTCAGGTAGTGGTTAACTGACTACTTAATACTCTCATCTTTTACTGAAAAGGATCTAAGGTTGATCAGGCCTCATTCCCAATTCTATGATTAGCACTTCACAGGGTTACTCAGGTACAAGATAACTTGTCTACCTAGTATTACTTTTTTCTAGTTTTATTTTTTTTTTTTATACAATTTTATCTGCGAAATATGTGTTCTCCGCACATATTCTTGCGTCGCAGGTTCGTACAGGGCTAGGCTACTGTAACTGGGGTTAAGTATTTCTGGATTTGGTAAGGACCACACCATCGGTATGATAGTTTAGAGGTGGTCTTATCAATAGCACTACTAGTCGGGTGTGTCTTGTACATTACTAAGTCACCGACTTGGTACCTAACTAAATTAGTATCACTACTTCTCTCGTGATATTTTCGCGATTTTTCTAAGTTCGCTCTTAAATTTGCGCGGGCTTCATTCTAGATTCGTTTAATCTGCTTATCCTTAATTTGCTGAGGTAGTAAGTCATGTATTTTCCATTTTGTGGACAAGGGGTGGTTTGGCTTGTATTTGTATAGTAACTCAAACGGGGTAGACTTATGTCCTTCGTGATAAGCGGAATTGAAGGCGTACTGTATCCAAGATAGGTTCTGGTCCCAAAACGTATGGTCATTCGCATGGTAGGCAATTAAAGCAGATTTGAGGTTTCGCAGATACCTTTCAGCAATATTGCCTTGCGGACGATACTCCGTAGTGGTAATATAGTCTATACCTAACTTGAAACACATATTCTTAAATTCCTTAGCCTTAAACTGGGGTCCGTTATCTGACACTAGATGTATAGGGGTACCATAATCTTTAAATAATCTCTCCTGTAATATCTTTACAGTGGTCGACGCTAACGCTCGCCGCATGGGATACATCCAAACAAATTTGGTGAACGAATCTACACATATGAGTAGCATAGTATTACCTGATTTAGATCGAGGGTAGGGACCTGACAAGTCTAAATAAAGTTTATAGAATGGGGTAGTAGGTATTTCTGAAATTAATTGGTTTATTTGACTGTTTCTTGCTGATTTGCTGAGCGCGCATATCTTACACTTTTTAACGAAGCTAGCTATTTCGCTGTTCATATTGTTCCAATGATATTCCTTACGAATGCGATGTATTTTTTTATTTATTCCCATATGGGCTCCAATGGTCGATGAATGGAAGTATTCCATCAGCATGGGTTTAATTACATCAGGGGCGATTATCCTTAATTCCTTTCCATTCGCTATTCTGTGGCATAGTATTCTTTTACTTAATACGTATTTCTCTGATTTAATTCCTTGCTCGAGTTGTTCTATAATCGGTTTCAGAAGAGGGTCTTGTTGTTGATATTGAGCGATGTTGGTAAACGCAAGGGGGAATTCGGTAATTACTATGTTAACAACGGGTGTTTCCAGGCTCTCCTTGCTTTCGAGAGTATTAGTGGGCGACTAGAACATACGGGACAGGGTATCAGCGACTACATTTTGTGTACCTTTAATATGTTGTACTTTGAATTTGTAACAGTTTAACCTCAATACCTATCTTCCAATACGTCCCAACTGTTTAGGGTGATTCAGTAACCAAGATAATGCTTGATTATCAGTTTCTAAAATGAACTCTTTATGTTCTAAAAAGGGTTTAAACTTTTCAAAAGCAAATACAATGGCTAAACATTCTAATTCATATGCGGAATATTTCTTTTCTTGGTCATTCAAGGTGCGTGAAGCATAACTAATCGGTAGCCTACTGTTTTCTATTTCTTGATAGATTACTGCGCCTAAAGCTACACTTGAAATGTCGGTCTGAACTACGAAAGGTTTCGTAAAATCTGCTAGTTGTAATACTGGGGGTGATATGATGCTTTCTTTTAGTTGTTCGAACGCAGTTTGGTGTTGTGGAGTCCATTCAAATGTCGCTCCCTTCTTTCTTAAGCCATTCAGAGGTGCGGCGATTTCGGCTAGATAGGGAATATACTTGTGGAAATAGTTTACCATTCCCAAAAATCGGGCTATTCCTTTTGCATCTCGCGGGGGTAAAAATTCTCTGATCGCACGGGTTCGTTCGGGGTCTATGCTTACTTTTCCGTTGGCCTTCACGATGTGACCTAAAAATGAAAATTGTGGGACTGCAAAATTTACCTTTTTGGGATTAACTGTTAATCCTGCTTTTTGTAATCGAGATAACACTTCACGTAGATGTTTAAGATGTTGTTCCATCGAATCGCTATAGATTACGATGTCGTCCAGGTAGTGATACACATATCTGAATTTAATATCATGAAATATTCTCTCTAATAGTCTACTACATACGGAACTTCCTTGTGATATTCTAAAGGGTACCCTAGTAAATCGGTACAGGTTGAAAGGAACAGCAAACGCGGTTAGACGTTTGGATTCCTCTGAAAGGGGTATTTGGTGAAATGCTTGATTTAGATCCATTATCGTAAAGACTTACGCTCTAGTGAAGTAATGAAAAGCACTGTGGATGTCTGGAAGCGGGATAGATTCAAATTCTATTCGTTTATTCAATTGCCGGTAGTCCACAACTAGTCTATGTTTGTCGTGACCTTTTGGTACTAAAAAGGAGGGTGATGAATACGGAGACGTAGAGGGTTTGATGACTCCTTGTTCTAACAACTTGTTGATATGGTTCCTCATCACTTCCATTTTGGGCGGCGATAACTTGTACGGGGGTAGGCGTATTACTTTGTGATCGCTCAGATTGATTTTATATTCTATCAGGTTCGTAAGTCCTAGCTTAGGGGTAAGAACGGTGGAAAACTCTTTTATTAATTTCTGCATTCTCAGCCTATCTCTACTTTCTAGATGAGATACTTCAGACTCATGGTGTACTATGTGTGCAGTCGATGATCTAGTACTTTCTTGTTCGTCAGTTGTACAATCAAAATTATACTTCCGTGTACGGTCGAATCTAAAATAATATTTCTTCGCGTAGATGTCAAGAATTATTCCCGTTTTACTGAGGAAGTCAGCTCCCAATATTAGGTTGGGTCCTATATCATCACATAGTAACATTGTAAAAAACCACGTTAGATTCTTAATTTTTACTTTAATGGTGATGCTGATTTTTATCACTATATTTTGTTTATTAGCGGTACCACATTTTATATTCACAGTTTGACTGCGTTTCACTAGGTTGTGTTCGAATAATTTATCCGCTAACTTTTGACTGATTAAGGTTCTAGTTGATCCAGAATCGATTAATCCGAGGGTGGATGTAACACCTATAGGTCAATTTGTATTAAGGGCAATAGACTTTTAGTCCAATCACATTTAGTTATCGCTTTACATTTCTCAATAAACCTTCTAACATAGGGATCTATAGCTCCAGTGTTTCTTTTTTTTTTATTATTGTCGTACATTTCTTTGGGTTTACCGGTTCTCAAGTTGCTGCGGAAGACACAGGATTTCGGGTCTCCCTGCCTTACATGTTTTTTGGATTAAGGTGTTTACGTTCGTATTGCTTGTTGTTACAGTTTATACTTATGTGTCCATACTTACCGCAGTTATAACACGTATTTTTATTACGAGGAGAGTACCTTGCTTCCGTTTTAGGTCGCGCGTCAGTTTATTTACCAGGGCTGTGCAAATTGCTCGGTCTATTAAATACTCGCTTTATATACTGGGTTGGCACATTGGGTACCAGGGCTTGCAATTCATTTCTATTCGCCTCGATTGATTTCACCGCATGTCTGTTCTGATCTGAGTACCATACGTTCGACGAGTGAATACGGCATTGTTCGAGATCCGCAAAGGTGTTGGGTCGATTTATTAACGCTAAACGAGATCTTTCTTCTGGAGACAATCCTACTAAAATGGTATCCACCATCTGTCTCTCATTCCAATCTACTTGCAGTAGACTAGAAGACTCCCTGATGTCTGAGATGTAATGGGCCAATCTCTCATTATTTCCTTGCACTCGTAGTGCGGTCTTTCTCTTAAGTTCCTCATAAATTCCGGTGGGAATAAAATATTTTATGCTTGTAGTATGCAGTTCTTCTACTGGAAGGGTAGAGCTTAATGATTCTACCACACGATTCTTTAACGGGGGTTTACATTTCGGTAGTCATTTAGCTGCTGTAGATCTTTTATCTGCAGGAGATATTTGATGAAATTCAGTAGTTTAGTAACATTCAAACCATCAGTGTATGGAATTTCGGCTAAGAGTTTTTCTACGGGGTGAGTGATTTTTCCGTAGAGGTCCGCGTTATGATTTACGTGTTGCATAGCTTTGGGAGGACCAGATAATGCATTAGGGGTAGTCAATTCATACATTCCGGTGCGAATTTGGGAACCACGGGGAGGAGGGGTTTCAGATATAGTCTGGGCATTTAAATCTCTATTTGGGTTTCGCTCTCGAGTAGGTTGTATTTTAGATCCGGCGGGTGATTCCTGATCCGCGTTGGAGGGAGGTTGTTCTGACGTAGGAGATTGAACTGGGGAGATGTGTAGTTTCTTCAAGGATTTTTCAATTTCATCCATTCGGAACGAGTCGGATTTTCTTCGTAATTCGTTGATGATAGTAGGTAATTGGCGTAAAGCTTCATCCGCAAAACTTTGGACTTCGGGAGGAATTTCCGTAAGGTTAGGCCAGTTCACCAAATTTTTCATTCGCCGGGTTAAGTGTTCTATCCTTTGAGTTGTCCGCAATATTACAGCAGGAGATTTCTCGTCTTGAAGGGTTTGGGACAATAAGGTCAACTCGCTATACTTGGCATTACAAGTTTCTCTCTCGCTCTCATAATCGAGTCCGCTCAGGTTGCTTAACTGCGCGGGTGCATCAAATCCACTTTCGCGTATAGACTTGCGCAATTCCGCGACTGTTATATTCGCATGGGGTAGACCACGTAAAAGAGCTTCATAGGACAGTACGTCCTTTCATAGTAAATCTGGATTAAATAGGGCCATGTTTACCTTATATCAAACACACTAAAATTTACTTTACTACACTGTACACTTATGACATACACAATTTAATTCATGGTCAAAACATTTGCATTGGTAGTAAGAGAGTTACTTCTCTTCTCAGAGAAAGAGAGAAATTTCACACAGACGTCATTTTATTGTCAACGATCAGCTGTTACGCTGGAATGTAGGTCAGACTATTTTTCTTTGTAAACAATGGCATACTTGTTGTATGCGTGAGAAGGGGAGAAATACACTTGGGGTGAGGAACGTTATTGTTCTATACAATAATAGCTTACGGCTACCTTTATCGACTAGTCTCGGCTGGCTTCAACAAGGGGGTAAGTGCAATACATATTGATATGCGTTTTTAAACAAGCTACAGCCTGTTATCAAGCTGAGTTTAACTATTATTTGTTTTACGTTCAAATTTAACTTTCTCTAATTCCTATTCTTCTTTTTTGCAGAATTAACTTACAAATTAATTTACATGTAATTAAACTGGTTTAACTTAGTCAATAGTTTATATGACTCACCGTGACAACAGAAATATAAATTACACATTTATGCAGGCATATTCAGGAAACTACAGGTCATGAATTGTCACAAAATAGACATGTTAAAGACTGAACATTTTGACAAGCACTAAAAATTCATGTAGGTACTTGCATTGGTGTAATACAATAATAGTTTGAATTATTTTCGCGTATGTTAAATTAAATTATATACAAGTACGTGCGTAATCTCACACACAATTCACAATGATAAATTTATACTGTCGCTATTTTTCTTTCATGCAACTTAGCCTTTTTGAGTTACATAAAATACCTTAACTGAGTGCACAGATCAGCAGAGGGTCGTATTTTTTTGTATGACACTACGTAAACAATTATTATACAAGAAAGCAGAGTGGCGCATTTTATGACGTGTCGGCTACGTCATAATCCAGGGAACCTGTGATAATTGACGCTAGCCAATTATACAGGCTGCCTACGTTGTAACAAACTGAAACTCAAAACACAAGACTAACAAAATTACCATTATTCTAACTATAGGAAACAAGGGGAGGGGTTTAACTGATTTATGCACTCACTTTAGTACGTAACAAAGATGACATCCCTTTTATTCACATAGTATACGTAACACATTACAAATAAAGATATTATTTCCTCTGAGATTGTAAGGGGTTTTTCTATCTAAAATAAAATAATCATTTAGATAATGAGTTTACCTCGGATCCGAGTCTTTCTTTTTCTTGTTATGAAAATTTAAATTTACCATACTTGATTATATGATTACATTATTCCTTAAGTACCATTTGAAGAATGGTTTTATTTAGTTGAGCAACTTTTGAAGTTACATAACGAAAGTTAAGTTGCAACGTATGATTACAAGAATTGGTGGTTACACCATTTTAGATCTTAGAGCTTATTGATTGTCCTTTGAAAGTCTTTTTCATCTTTAATTACTTATATTTTAAAATATGTATAACTCACGGAAGACGAGCTCCCGCGTCACCTCTTATATTATGGTTAACTGTCCGTGTCTTGACGAGTGATTCTTCCGTACTCTTGTAGTCGACGATTGTCCTAGGGGTAGTCTGTCCAGTAATGATGAAATGGATGTGATGCTGCCAGCTAACGTGAAGTCGTCAGGATTCTCGGCGATAGAGTAAAGGCAGTATAGTTCGAAGTCGTCGCTTTTTACTGTTATTCACATCACCTGTTTAATTGCACCGTCGTGTTGGAGTTAACATATTGTTTGTGCATTATGTTGGAATTTCTTTTAACTTGAACAATATTTGACTGGTTATTTAAATTACAGGAGATGTCACCTCTTACACACGTTTTTCCTTTTTCTTACATGTTTGTTTCACAAAATTTACTCACTACATATTCGTTACTTATGTCTAGCTGTCCACACTTATAGTGGAAGTTAACACTTAAATTAAAGTACACACAAAATAACATTTTGTAGAGACCCCCAGCGTGGAGCTGTTTGCAGTTAGAAAGCCGCATCGTTAATCCCTAGTTGTTACAACAGGAAAGTCGCAACGACGCGGAGCGAATACTCCGCCATAATATAGTTCCATCTTTTATTTAATACTACAGTCTTACAGTTAGACAAAATAAACAATCTAGATTTTCCTCGTATACTGAAATTATTACACCTATTACTAATGACTTTAAATTATTAATTCTTTACATTACGGTTTACACGTATTCCTTATTTAATGCCGGCTCGGTATACAAGTTGAATCCTGAATTCACAGGTCATAGCATGATAAGTTTAATAAAGGGTTAACAGTTTTATTCTTATCTTTTGCTTCCACAATTTTTAATTAATTAATACTAGTTAAATTTTCTTATTTAAGTCCTATCACTACCATGAGTTAGTCCAGGGGTAATTGGTTTAATAGTGCGATTTAATGTTTTTTAACTAACTTCCCATTCTTCGATTTCTATTAATAATTTTTTATTTTATTTTTTACACTTAAAATCGTCACAGGTCGTTCAAATGAAACTGCACCCTAAGAAAGAAACGTGAAGCAATTACATATATGTGCGATTATAAATAATTAAATACACAACACCATTGTCTTATGTACTGTCATTAAATTAATATTTTTAGTATGCAAAATACCTAACATATTCACCTGAATGCTTCAAACATCCGGAATCATTAAATATATAAATTATTTTTTTACATTTGTCTAGTTTATTTAGTTGTATGGTTTCACATTCTCTGTAAAGTATAAATAAAATGCACACGTTGCTTTGAGAAAAGTAGACAGGCCGTACATCTTAAGGACACATGATAGCTTCTTGGGCATTGTTTTAATGTCTCTCTCTCCGTTCTTCAAGTTGCTCCGTTTTCATTTGCATTGAATAATTATTTCCAAATGTAGCACAGTTAACCTTAATTTGAATGTTATTTTGAGCGGTAGATATAACGTTCTGCAAAATACGGTGATAATGTCTATACTTTTATACACCAGACACCTGTTGCTTTCGAGGTTTGTTCATCCAGAAATAGGAGGCAACAATATGAGGTGTTGAAATTTCGTAAAAGGTGCATGCAGGTATTAAATTTAAAAAATTTTAACCGAAACCTGAAAATAGCGTCCAGTCTTAAATTTTTTATTTTAAGACTTCAAGGTACATAAAAATGTTTATTTGAAAATTTTTAAAGTTAAGGGCACCACGGGCCAAGGATTGAAGTCAAAATTTGAAAAAAAAATACTGTGAAAAGTCTATTTAGGGTATTACATTGTAATGAATCTGATTCAAAATAAGAACTCGTTATTATTAATCAAATTTGACAAAACTGTTAAATGTCACCACTTTTACAATTTTCTATTAGCTTGTAAAACGTTTGTATGCGACGTTTACAAAACACTTTACATATTGTTATCAGATATATATGTTTGTAAACAGCGTTACATTTGTCTACTTTAGAATTTTATGTTATTACAAACAAAATAGAGTAATCAAAATTCTATAATTTTTCTAGCAACTGAAAAATTATTTAATATTAAAATTTACGCACTACTAAATGTATTTCGTTCAAAATAGTGAGCGAGTTCTGGCGCTTACCGATCTTAATAATTAGAATTTTATATTTTGTAATTTTATGTTTGGTTAGAAATATCTTCTTCTTCTTCTTCTTCTTCTTCTTCTTCTTCTTCTTCTTCTTCTTCTTCTTCTTCTTCTTCTTCTTCTTTAGCAATACAGTCCAGCGTGTGCCCTGGCTTCCAACACCAATCTTCTCTAATTTCTCTTATCCATTTCCCTCTCAATGTAACCCCTCACATCCTTTCTTTTTAGATTTTCCAGTACATCATCCAAGAGACATTATCCTCTTGGAAAAGTACATTATCCTAGGTCAGCTCCTCTTTCTGCTTTTATAGACTTACGCCCTCAGGATTGTCTTTAGCATACGCTGATCATCCATCCTCCCAAGGTGACCTAGCCACTGCATTCGTAGACTTTTCGAATCTTACAATGTACTCATGCTTCAATAGCTCATTTACCTCCTGGTTATTTCTTATTCTCCATTCATCATCTTCTTCAACCGGGCCATAAACACGTCTTACAATCTTTCTTTCAAAACTTCTTAGTATTTTTTATTCCTTTTTTGTTAATGTCTATGTCTCACCTCCATAAGCAACAACCGGTCTGATAAGTGTTTTATATATTTTTATTTTTGTGCTACGACTAATGAATTTGCTTTTCAATAGTCTACTGTTGGCACAATATGTCCTATTTTCTATTTGTATCATATCATGTATCGTCGAGTTTATAGACCCTTCATTATCTATCATGTTGCCCAGGTATCTGAACTTATTAACTGTATCAAATGAATTATCCTTTATGCAAAACATTTTATAGATTTCTTCTCCATTCTGATGCAGAAATTAATATTTATTTAGTTTTACTGATATTGACATTCAGCCCCATTCCAGCGGATTTTTTATTCAACTCCTTGTATACCTCAACTAGCCGCTGTCTTGATCTGACTGTTATCATAACATCGTCAGCATAAGCACATATTTATTATTATTAATTTGGGGTCAAAACGTCCTACGACGCTGTCCGATGCCTAATCTCCATTGCTCTCTGTCTTTGCAGTTTTCGTCGCTTATTTCTCTATCGCTCATTGATCTTCTTATGCCTTCTATCCATGTTTTCTTTGGTAGTCGGTCTTGCCCCATTCTTTGTACGTGTCAGTACCAGAGTAGTTGTTTTTATTCAATGCAGTCGATGATTGTCTTTTGTACGCTCACTTTTTCTTTGATCGTTTCATTTCGATCTAGCCTTGAAATTCTTTCATCTCGTCTCAAAGCTTCCATTTCTGTAGATTCTAACTTTTTTTCACCTGTCTCCTTTCTATTCTCCATGTTTCGGATCCGTACATCAACGTGTTTTTAATCATACTATCGTATATTCTTCCTTTTATTTTAAATTTCTGTGCTCCATAGAATCCTATTTAATGATCTAATTATTTGTTTTGCTTTGTTTATTCTTGATTTTTTTTCAACGTCATCAACAACAACATCTGTTTCTTCTTTATTAAACTTTATTCCTAAGAATTTGTAGCTGTTGAAATTTTTTCTGTCATACAGATACTGCGTTTTTCTGTGTTTATCAGTAAGCCCCTTACTTTGCATTACTTTGCATTATTTTACATTACTTTGCATACTCTTCCTTCAGTTTGCGTGTCATATATTGACGGTCTTCTTTTTCAGAGCACATATTTATTTGGTTTGAAATATGCTGTTATTGTACCTATACTAGGATAGTGCCGGAACTTTTGAAATGAATGATGACGATGGTGATCATTATGATCATGGTGATGATGACGTATATCACTATAACCATTTTAAATAGAGAATACATTTCTTTGTAATTTAAACGACGTGAAACGACAAAAGCGTACATTAATAATGTACACTTATAAAAGTTTAATGTCCACCATTCTATTAGGAATGTCCTCGATAACGTACAGTAAGTGTGAACTGTTATTACTGTTATTAAAGTTAAAATAATAGTAACTACAGTGTCGGCGTTTACAATTGATAATAATTGAACACAATTCCACGAAGTCCATTGCAGAACTGACTGGTATAAATTATGCATCACTCCGCTGATAACTTGTCCTTTAATTTAAAAAGTAACGTGGGAATCTATAAACAGGATATAGATTGAATTAACATACACATTTTTTCATTGCTATAAATAAGTCGTAATACATATTTTGTAACAGTTTACATATTTTGTCTAGTTCATTCCGTTTTGTAATAGCTGTTACCAAGCAGGTGAGAGATTATTTTAAACCAGCAGCAAAATAAAAAATGAATTGAAATTTTTAATTTAATTAACATAAAGTAATTGTATTCAAACAAAATAAAACTCGGTAATTAAAAGTACCATAATTTTTATTATTTTTTATTTTAAATAACGTTTATTATAAAATAATTACTATAGTCTTTGATTACTATAAATAAGAATCGCAAAAGGTAATAATTGTATACAATTAACAAAAACATTATGTATATATGTGTGTGTGTGTGTGTGTCTATCTGTTTTGTGGTATAAACAAACAATAAAGATAAATTTGTTTACTAAAATTTAGCTACCTTTGTTAATTTGATTTTACTTAAAAGATACTTTCCCGCCTTCAATGTGTTTCAACAACATTGCTTACAAAAACGGTAAACCATACAAAAAGTACGTTTATTTTTTCAATTAAATAACTAGACATTTTATTTTATAACAAACCACTATAATAACAAGAATATTCTTACAACTTTGCTAACGATAAATATCCTCTTTTATTGTGGTTTTAAATAAAATGTGACAAAACTATTAATTGTCTATTAACTCCACAGACAATTTGAATAACCTGAACGGGGGAAAAAAATGGTTTCACTAAAAAAATAAAAGAAACACCTAATATTTTTTCTGTTATATGTATTTTTTACTTTATCATTGCTTTAGTTTGTTTGTCTTTATTACTTACAAATTTGACATAAATTTGTTATTTTATATTTGTTCTCTTTAGATACCACAAGGAGGTGTACAGTCTGGCATTATAAACTTTACTTGGCCTGTAACACTGCATGAAAGATATTTACATATTATCAATAACTCACTTTTCTTAACTCGTATTCTAAAAACACAATACGGCCCATACGGAATTGTAATACGGGTTATAAGTTATAGGCTATGACATAATGTAGCGTAAAACAAAACAGTTTGGAAATACTTCAACTTAATATTTTAGAAGTTATTAAGAATAGAATATATTTAAAATTATTTCTTAAAACATATTAATTTATTTAAAAATGAAAACAAACGCTCGATCGGACACATTCTATAGAGTGCACAGCAAAATAATTTGGTGCAATAACATTTCAGGGATCGTGACCCCCGCGTTCCCTTACAAAGGTGCGCTCTATCACGTTATATTGGAAGTGTACGTGTTCTTTATTAACGCTGTGGCCATACTGAGTTCCATAGCATTTGTCGGAGGCCTGCTCTTTGTTCCCGACCTGCAGTTTATTATGATAAGCTCCACCAGTACATGCACCAGCACCCTAGTATTCGTGACCGCTATCGGACTGCTTACGCTCGGCAAACGCCAGGATTTCAGCGAGCTGTCAGAACGGGCGGGCAGAATATACGACATCTGTTCAAGCGATCCGTTGGATATTCACGGAAGGTTCACGAAGACGTTCACTCGTAACACTAAACTGCTTATTAAATACACTACTTACCTGTTAGGCCTCACAACGGTCGTAGCTGTACTCTACGTGCTACCGGGTTACATACAGAATTTTGAATCCTTAGGCTTTAGCGGAGACTCGGACCTAGAGTTCCCCTTGTGGATGCCTTTCGAGTACAAGGAATCGCCATACTTGGACGTGGCTTTCTTTATAGAAGTGGCGGCAATTCTGATCGCAGGATGGAGAAAAATTTGCACAGAATGTCTGCTGTTGTCGTACTTGAACTGCCAGATACAGTTTTTGCGCCATATGAAATACACTTTAAAAACAGTATTCGAGAATAAGTCTTTAGAAGAAGACAGTCCTACTAAAGAGAAGTCCCAGCTTTTAGGCGGAATCAGAGGCTCGCAGGAGAAGATTATCGACTGCCAGACTAGTTTACAAGTTTGTGAACTACAATCCCAAGAACAGAAACTCAGGCACTGGATAACTGTGCACCAAGAAGTTCTCAAGTTAGTATCTTTTACTTTTATTATTACATTTATTATTTTGCTATAGTAAAATACGCGTAACATTTATTAACATTATTTTGATTTTATTTGTAAAAATAATTTCATAAAACTCAGTGCATCTGCGTATCTTTTGCTTAGTAGAGTCACACAGAAATACACACATAAAAATAAAAAAAATATTAGAAAAACAGAATCAAGGATGTTATAATCCTACAATGAATCATCATCTTCACAACACGGAATAGGCAAGATGCTGCTTGTTCAGCCTTCCAAAATTCTCCAGCCACCTCTTCCTGGGTCTACCACACACTTGTGTCCTATAGGTTTGCATTTCTAGACTTGTTTCGTTAGTCTGGATTTTGACACTGTTTTCAAGTGTCCTTTCCACCGTTGTCTGTAATCTTTAAATTTTTCATTCAGATTAAAAACGTGTAACTCTTCTCTTGTAGCCTCATTTTTTTATACGGCCAAGTTTAGAATGCCTTTCAACTCCTCTTTCAATGAATAAAAAGGAACTCCTTTTAACTCGCCTACAATGAATAAAACATAAATAGGTTTCGCTTTGTGTTGGTGGCGTGCGTTTGAACCTGCTCCGTCACGTCTTGACCAGTCAACGTTCACAAGTTGTTCTAGTATTTGTTCTTGTTGCCAGGTGTTAAAATGACGCATCAACTAATCGCGCTTGTAAGTGCTTACCAGAATAACCCAACACTGTCTATTATAAAGCCATTACTCAGATCATATTCATGTTTCATTCATAGTATAATATCCACTATTTTGTAATGATTTAGTTTTTATTAAGATTCTTAACTCTTACCAAGTGATTGTGGTATTATTCTGTACATTAGAATATATTACAACGATACATAACATAAATTCGATATACTGTAATTTGTGTGGCCCCGCGTTCATGGGGTGCAAAAATTATACTACGTTACAACTTTATGTGTTATATAACGATACCTTTTATGTATGCAGGTTGTGTAAGGATACCAGGTGTAACTATAATAAGAGTAGTAGATTTATGAGTAGTTAAAATTTCATGTTTATTGTTTTAACAAGCATTACAAATAATAAACATTGTTAATAATCTCCGATCAAGATATCACTCATTATTAAGTGTTTATCTCTTAAGCTATACGGTGTTACACACATTTAAAACACTCTTACATCTAGACATGTTAATAATCTTAATCTAGACATTTATTCAATTTGATTTACTAAAACAAAATAAAATTTAAATTTAATTTTAATTGAATTCATTTGCTCAGATCTGACCTCAGCTTGCTCAGTCTATACCAATGTTTTCTTAAAATTAAATTAAATTTTATATTATTTACTCTTAGACTGGTATTTGTTTCATATTAAAAATTTAAATTATTCTTTTCTCCAAAATTCAAATATCAAATAATTTTAATTATTTTACTTTGATAAAAAAATATACTATCTCAAAATTAAACTCTCTTTTTTTCTATATTTATCTATATGCGATCGCTCATTCTTATGACTAAAACATTTACATAAGACTCTATTACATTATTTCTAATTATAAACGTTTTTTTGTTTGAATTCATTGTCTCTTTAAATAGTCTTTATGAGCTCTTATAAATGCATTATGCATGTCACCTCGAGTTTTGATGAACTTACGACTTATTGACGGGGTCCAGCGTTGTCCAGAGTTGGGTTTCCGTTGCTCCTGGCTTGGCGTGGTCCTGGATATGTCCAGAGTCCAGCGTCGTTCTCCAGAAGTGTGTGGTCCGTCCCAGAGAATTACTATGTGCTGCGAGGTGGATCTCGTACGGCTGTTAGGCGTTTAAAAAGCATCTTCTAACGTCTAGCATCTCGCGTCGCTCTTTGTAGCTTCTCTGTTGATACTCTTGCTGACTTAAACGGTCCCGGTACTCTACGTTTCCCGTAATATTGTAAACATAATTACTGAACGTCTTCATTCGTTCATAGATGAGACTTATAACTAAATAAAACTGTTCTGCCGACGGACAGCGTGTCCGACTGCAACTGTGTCTTGAAATGGAGAGAAAGGCTTCCAGTCGAACCCTTAATTTATACCCTCTCGAGATTCCGCACCTGTTGGTTCCGAAATTATCCTGTCGAGATCTGCAGATCACATGCTAGCCCCCACTCCCGAACCTTTTCATATATTTGCAATTTTTTGCAAATGGCAATGTTTTGTACGGAATCGAGATAGCACAAATCATAGCTAATTTGATTAAGCATTCGCTGTATTAATTTGAGCGTCTTAGGGTAATTTGCGTATTTTTGGCAAGTTTATTTCGCACTGACTTCGCGTAGTGTGTCCTATTAACGTCATTTTCTTACTGTGGATAACTATAAACTTTACAGACACTTTGGTGCCTTTTGTTTGTTTATACACTAATTAGTTTTCACACAGTGAATTAAAATAATTATTTTAGTAATTACTTGGGGAGGGTAGCTGAGATTCCTGTGTGTACATGCATCACTAACACACACAAGATACACGCGCAACACACGTACAATCGAGCAGGTGTTCTTTGCCTGTTGGAACAGGTTGATTTCTCCCCTATTATAACAATGAAACATTTTTACAATCCCAGACCTGTCCATTTACCCCAAACTTATATAATTTTACAAATTTTATATTTATTTAAATAAATGCTCAATACAGCATATGGCTGTATCCTTCCAATATATATGTGTGTGGGGGGGGAGAGAGAGAGAGAGTGAGAGAGAGAGAGTTTCTAGTGGTTATCGAGTTTTGGTCGTAATAAAAATGCTTTTTTTATGCAACGTTTCGAGATTTATTTAACTCATATTCATGCCTACAACATAACATATTAAGTTGTAAGCATGAATATGAGATTAAATAAATCTCGAAACGTTGCATAAAAATTGCATTTTTATTACTACCGAAACTTGATATCTATTGGAAACTATAATTAATACGGCCGATAAATAATATTCTTATGATATACGTACATGTAGTAGAATAACAATTTTTATTTTCGCTAGGTGAGAGTTACGTAGACGAGCAATTAGTGGGGCCTAATTGTTACCCACTTGTTCTGTTTAGATCAACGTGATGTAAAACAGTCTTTACTCTTTCTTACCGTCTGTGTGTTATGCCAATTGTTTTTCGGAGCTTCTCAATATTCGGATCACAGTCTTAAACACGGCTCAGGCATACAGCCTCTCTAAACAAGTCTGCTGACGTCCAATGAAACCATTCTTCTTCTGCCTTAGCACAAGAACAACTCAAAGTGTGAACTGTACAACTTCGTATTTGGTTCTCGTAAAACATTCCCAAAGTTATGCGTCATTTTTTCCTACACTTTAAAAATTTGTTTCTTTCCTTTATCAACCATTTATAAGACATCACTATTAGACACTGTATTAGTGGTATAAACTGTATACAACTATATTTTAGTGTTCCTGGGGTATATTAATGTTATTTAGTGTGCCTTTTCTTTGCACTTCCCTTATAAATTAAATTTCTTGTGGTATCCAGTGAACGCATCTTTTCGCTGTCCAACACCGTCTCCAGTAGTGTTCTTAGCGCCCATCCTATTTCCCAGTGTAGGCGTCCCTTCCTTAGTTTGCAAGTGTCGCAACTGTCCCATAATTTCTATTTTTTTTTCAGAAAGTGTTTTATAGACGACCGAATCAAGTTCCTAGTTTTAATTCGATCGTTTAGGATTTGTCTCTTTGTCTGCCTGTCTGTATATTTAAGGTATGTCTAGCAATAACTTATACAATCTCATATTTGAGCATGTAATATTTTGGTTATAAATTATTGTTCTACGATTATTGTTACTCTAATCACTCTTCTCTAACCGCCAACTGAACAAGCGGGTGTAGTGTAATAATATAACATTATTTAATAATTAATTACAAAACTTCACTATCATATACCACATGGATTAACACCACTAGGATCACAAGTTTTATCCTTGTGATCCACTAGGATCACAATCCGCTTTAGCCTTAGCAATAGCAAACTATGTTGTCCTTTGGCTATGTTATATAGTACCTACCAAACCCTATGTGTTTCATAGTTTTCTGTACAAATGGTCTGTTTACTTTCTTCTACATTCTGTCATTTTGTTACGAAAATTTAAAGAACACTGTTGCACACCACTACAGAAAAATTTTCCGATTTGCGTTTTCAAGCTTCACACTCATCCTCAGATCGGAAATATTATACTAAATATTATCTGCTCCATAGTCTCCTGCAAAGGATGAAGGATCGAAGCTGACAAGGATGCCTCAGGCGCAACCTCAAGGATCTTCAGCTTTTCAACAAAATGTGTGGAGACTGACAAGACTCAGACTGACTGATGTGAGGCTTCAACAGTTTCATAAGATATTTGGCTAGAGCATATGTTGAAGAACTAATGGCACTCACAATCTGACGCAACAGTGCACCCTCCTTGTGGATCTTCGGGAGACCATAAATTCTTGGCAGCAGAGCATCCGAGTTGATGATATTTCCGATTTGAGGAGCTGTGAAGCGTAAAAGCGCTAATCGGAAATGATTTTATATAGCTGTGTGCAACAGTGTTATTTCTGTTTGTGATTATAACCAATGACACAACTTTATTATTATAAAAAAAAAGTTGAATATCTCAAATCAGCTTTGATTTCATGATTTCCTAACGGTATGTAAACGTATAACTCACTACTATTTGCAAAATCCTTGTTTCATAGGTCGATACTCCTTTGTAGTTAACGTCTAAATTTCACACTCATAAATCAACGGAGAAACCGGAGAAACTTTTTAAAATTTAACCTGACTGTCTCCTCGTGTTTTACGCTCAAACGTTTTTATTGTGACACTCATAGTTAGAATTATTGATATCTTCCACTAAAGTTACTATAAAATTGTAACTCACGTGACATTCCACATAATAAAAACATTAACTTTCTCGCTCATGTCTGGTTTGGTATCCAAGTCACTTGTATCGAATTAGCAAACTAACCTTTAGTAATCCGCCGTTTGACTTCAAGTAGATTTTGTTACTACGTGTTTCGGAGCAAATGTTTCATTATCAGGTAACTTCGAATAAATTAAATCGCTCTTTCGAGGTCGTCACTAACTAAAATCCAACTCAGCATATGTATTGTATGTGGTGTTAGGTGCGCACCGACTCAAGGTCAATCTGCTACTGCCTGACTGAGGTGCATCGTTATAACTGTTGAAATTTGTTTCAAAAATTTCATCTAAAATATTGAACTTCATCGCTTATGTTACTGTACAGTCTTCACTTCAGCTGCAGTACTTCTGCTGAATTACTCTACCTATATTAACAAACAAAGAAGTCTGTCAAACGCTTTAATCACTCGGTCTTCGTAAACGATTTAAATCGCTTTCGAAATACATTCAAATCTTTCTCCGTTCTTTACGGAGTTCTTCACATACTAAGTTTCCGTTGGGAACTGTTTAACATACAGAAGAGAAAAATCAGGTTACAAAGCACATAGTTAAAGTATGCTCTTATCTTTTTTAAGGTTCTAACTTAAGTTACATCAAAGCCTTGTAAACCCGATGGTCTTTAAAGAGATAGATACGGACTAGGAACTTTGCAATCAGTAACTGAATAATTAGTAGAAGTAATTAATCTGCTTTTCCTAAAACAATTAATCAAAAAGTTACAGAACAATATCAACTATTTTAATTCTCTAATTTTTCACAATCGAATTCTCTCTGTAGATAATCAAGTTTGTACTGAAATAATGCTGTCTTATGTAGTTCCCTTCAAACAAGCAACATGTTTTGTAATTTTTAAATAGTTGAATAAAAAATATAGAAAGTTGTGTTCAACAGCATGAGAGCACTATAGGTAAGATTGGCTTTGCTTTGGGCAAAGGGAACTCCTCTAATAACAAATACATAACGTTTATTAACAAGTTTATTAATTAATCGTAGTTATCTGTATAAGATATTGTACATCAAGATCAAGGTTTACATGAGTTGGTTCCTTCATATTTGAAGAAAATGCTTAACTGTGACAAGAAAGTAGTACACATATATATCTGATGTCTTAGGCTCTCACAGCCGCCGTCAACTCTGTTAAAGCTATGATTCATTGCCGGGTTATTAGGCCGTGTCTAATGCTATTAAATTGAACAGGCGTTTCGGCACCATCATTGGAAGCCATCTTCATTGTAACGATTGAAAGGTAACTGGCACGGTGTTCACCAGTACCCACAGTACCTTTCAATCGTTACACTGAAGATGGCTTCCAATGGTGGAGCCGAAACGTTTCTTTACTTTAACAGCATTAGACCACGAATTAATAACTCAGAAATGAGTCATACTGTAGCTTTATGTTTAAAAGGAATAAATCCCAAATGTTTAGTACCAAGCCACGTGTTGTTCAATCAAATATATTGGAACTTACCGTCTGCGGCTTTCCAGAAACAGCGTCTTTATAAATTTACATGTTTCGGGACCCTTGTCCCATCATCAGAATTTAAAAGTAATTGTGTATCATTTAAATATGATACACTTGTCAAACACTTAAAATATTAAAATCTAATATAAAATAACTTAATATAACATATTATAATATTTACAACGAGTACGAAGGTTACCGATGTACATCGTATGAAAACCGACCGCGCAGTCACAATTACTTTTAAATTCTGATGATGGGACAAGGGTCCCGAAACATGTAAATTTATAAAGACGCTGTTTCTGGAAAGCCGCAGACGGTAAGTTCCAATATATTTGACTGTAGCTTTAACAAAGTATACATATTACGTTTCATTATTAGAGAGAATTAAGTCCCACGTACTGGTAACACTGACAAAACGTGTCTGCCCCTTCACACTATAAACTGCTCTCATGCTGTTTGAAAATTACTGTACTTATTAAATTCTAAAAGAACGTTTAATGTTTTATAGGTTAGGAAGGATCATAATGCGAACTTATAGTGGCGTAATAGCTATGTACATGGTGAGCATCATAGTCATTGTTACCTTTGGGATTTTTACCGCTGCTCAGGTACGTCATTTAGAAATTAATTACTGTATAACATTTACATAACACTTATATACAAAAAATTAACATTAACAAGTGCATATACAATTTAGCCAGCATCCGGTTTCAATTTATTTTTTATTATTTTCAGAACTCAGCAAAAGTACACCAACGGTCCAACTGATTATTCACCCACTAAATCACGAACTCCGTACAAATCAATATATGTAGCCACGCAGTTCACAATCTAGGCTAGTATTTTAATCCTGCAAATTCCTGTTAATCATTAAACCTCTTAAACATTTAACTGTATTCGAGAACACATTTAAAACATACGAGATACTCAACAGTTTAAACAAAAACATAATAAACACTTCTTCTTCTTCTTCTTCTTTTTCTTCTTCTTCTTCTTCTTCTTCTTCTTCTTCTTCTTCTTCTTCTTCTTCTTCTTCTTCTTCTTCCTCTAATCTTCTTCTTCTTATCCTTTACTCTTCCTCCTCCTCCTCCTCTTCCTCCTCCGACCCTTCTTCGTCTTTATTTTCTTCTTCTTCTTTTTATTATTATTCTTTTTTGTATGAGCCACTGTGGACTACAAAACTGGTTCCTTCCTTCTTCTCATCTCTCTTCCTCCTCTCCCATATCTCCTTCATTCTTGATCGATGTCTCTCCTCCTTTCGTCAGTCTAGATAGCACCTCTCCTCTTCTTGCGTTTTTCCTGAAAAAATTGGCATATTTTATTTATTTTTTTTTAATGGTAACGACGGGACCCGGCCCTCCAGACCAAATTATAGATACGCTATTGTTACTGATGAAAAATAAATTTTTAAAGTCGTAAACAAGAGGAGAAGGATGCGGATAAAACATGTGACGAGACGAAAATGTCACTTTAACGAGGGTAGATGGAAAAGAAGAATGGAAAGAAGAAGAACAAGAAAGCATTTAAGCATAGTGTTATGGAGCTAGTTTATGCCAAGAGTTGAAGAAACTAGTAGTAAATAGACTGATAGTACCAAAGTAATAATCCACCACTAATCCTTAGAATTGATAGCCAGAGAAGACTGTTAGTTCAGAGTCTGTTGTTAGTATTATAACCTTAGCCCACCGTTCAGAAACGTTACAATAAGAACATAAATGTAGGTTCTTCTTATATAAACAAACGCCTTAATAATTTTATACCTCACAATCTTTTATAAAAATACGACAGACGTATCTGTTGTCCTATTGAAGAACGATAGCATAATTATGCTACGCTGAGGAAATAGAGAACAAGCGTGACGCTAGCACGTGTAGACCTAGTGTGAGGCCGATAGGCAGCAACCTTCGTGTAGGCGTAAACGTGTCAAGGCCAAACACTGACCTAGCTTCCAGCAAGTTCCTGAATGCTTGTAGAAACGTGACGATAGAAATTGAACAGTAGCTTAGAGATGCGCAGTGTACAAACACCACCCGAGGCTAAAAAAAGTTCATTACTATCGCACTTGCGCACAACAGTCGTGTACAGTGTTTCATAGTGTGAACATCGGCAGCAACAAGACTGGCGTGAACTATGGAATCATGTGTGTGACAGAGAGGGAGATAATATGGAAGTGAGACACTGAACTCCCCTTTCTTGTCTCTAGATAACTTAGCTATACTTATAAGTCGGGGGTAATTCATGCATTGGGTCAGCGCAGCTTACTGTTCAGGGATGACTCTCGGGCCTATAACTAAGCAATTCTTCCCGATTCGTTGGCCGGAAAATAGTATATTTCTCTGAAACCCCAGTGGGATATAAATAAACAGCCAGCGGCAGGCATTGTTAAGTTTTAGAGCAGCGACGTTGCAATGTTGTTCGGTGTGATTGTTATTGTGACTCGCGGTTTTAGTGTAATTATTTTACTTATTTACATTATATTACTTATTTATATTACATATTCATAATACATAATGAATATTATATTACACTACAATATTGCTACGGCGATTACGGAACGCTGTCGAAGAATCCAGAGCGTCCTTCCACACGTTTCTCGGCTAGCCGAGCAGGTGCAGAGTCTCGGTCAACGCAGCATTAAAGTCCCATCCAGACTGTTCGAATGCTAGTCAACTACGAAAATTATGCTGGCATTCCGCCAAAATAATGGAAAAAATGGAACATCTGCGGGACCTAAATTAGCATCAGCGGCCGGCTTAGTGAGTCAGTTACAGTGGGCGATTTTTAGTGCGGGAAAAGTGATTAATGAAAAGTGAATATTGTGTTATAATTAGTGCGGAGCTCTTATAGGTGACATTATTATTATGTGTGGACAATTTTAACTTGAATTATTGTATGAGAGTAATATTGTAAGAAGGGAGCCCCACAACTTAGAGCTGGATAATTAGTTTTAGTGGTGTAGATAGGTTAGGATATCTTGGACAGAACTCAATGAGGAGAACAAAATCTCAGAAGACATAAATAGAAGAATCATGGCTGTCAATAGAGCATATTATGCAAATCTTAATCTTCTCAAGTCGAAGCTTCTGTCTTGTAAAATCCAAATGAAAATCTATAAAAGCTTCATCAGACCAATCGTGACTTACGGATTGTTACAAATTGTAATTTGTAATTAATTAAAGTTGGTAATTAGTGGCTTCATCGGTGTCTGTTTTTGTTTCCACTGTACGATACACGAGACCGTCGTAACAATATTATGTATAATATTATGTCGTAATTTTAATGTATAGTGTATGTATGTATATATATATATATATCGTTATATATATATATAACGATTCATATTGTCGTCCTATCTGAGCGTTATATGAAAGTGTCAAACGGAGAGAGTATAGCGACGTAAGCAAGAGAGAGAGCGTATAATCGCAGCCATCTCTGTCTAACCTCGTCACTGCTAAGACAAATGCCGGTACGGACATGAAATTTTACTCAATTGAATTTATGTGTTAAAACTGCAATATCTTCAAAACCAATAAATATACAGCAATTCTGAAAACAGCGTAGTGTTCAGCAATTAAAGCTCTATAAGTAGCCAAAATATCGACAAATATAATTAACATTTACAGAAAATATACAGAAGAAGAACGCCAAGCGAAATAACTTGAGAATTAGGCTGGGTACGAATTAGGTGTTTTCACACACACACAGATAAAGACCTAAGCAAAAATATTCTGTGATCAGATCTTTGAAAACACGTTTGCAAATACCTGTAATCAAACGATTTGCAAACAAAGGAAGTACGATTTTAGCCAGTAATTCTGTGCCGTCTCAGACCTGTCAAGGGGCGTTTAGTCGACCTGTTCGATATTGTCTCAACTGGAAAAACGCATGATTTATTTGGAACAACCAATCAGAATCCTGCATTTAGAACAGACGCCAACTCTGAAGGAGGGTAGCGACACTCTTCGTTCGGATCTTCAATGCGCTAGACGTGTGTAAATTACGTGCTTAATTTCACAAACACGCAAAGTTTCATTTAAGTAAAAAGTTCGAGAAGTAGTCCGCAGTTGCAGAGGAACTAGTACAGTTCGACAACAACTCCCGCTGTGTAACACCACATTAATTAATTAAATAATTAATTAATAATCAATTGTGAAGTGACTGGTGCGACAGAGAGCTACATCATCTGTAATTGTCCAGATCATCGTTCAACAGGATTGGTCAACATCATTTCTTCTGTGCTGAACCATCAAAAGGAGGATCTCTACGGATTCCTATCTACGGTCGACGCATTAAACAGTAAGAAATAGATTCATTGATCAATGAAATAAATAATAAATAAATAATACAAAAAAAATTAAACAATTTTAAAAGACACTAAGTAAATTAATAATTTGTATTTAATTAGTAAGATTAGTTATAACATAGTATAGGAGTGTTGAATGGAAAGTGAGGTGTAGTATTGAACGTGCAAATTATTGCAGACCTGTTCTTTAGCACTGGTTTGGGAGATATAAATTTTCTAAATTAAACCAGATAAGAGCAATAGGTCGTTTGGACGTTTTAATCTTCACATTTCACGCACACTCATTAATTATAAGAGTTAGGGTAGCAATAAGTCCTACAATTAGCATTTTGAAGAAGTTAACAAAATAATTAAAACGTTAATTAAACAAACTCAAGCAAATTTTAAAGTGTTATTTGTAACGATTCCCCTTGAATTCCACATTCACTGAACGAATCCTGAGAAATTGTGTCTCTATGCTCTGAGCTAAGCTGAAACCGTGTCATTTGTATCTGGGATTTGTTCTGGCGCCCAGGTAAATAAAATCACGGGTAAGTAACGTTTTATCTATCACTAAATATATAATATTAGTGTGTTAGATAAAAAGAAGCGTTGTAATATATATATATATATATATATATATATATATATATATATATATATTGCGACAACACAAATTACTAAACTATTGGCGCATAGGATATGATAGTATGTGTATTTCAAATTACAAGTCTATATTGGAGGGTTTAAGATTATTTATTGTACAAACACAAGTTATAGTTTATATGGTATATTTGATATGTACAGAATGTAATGTTTGATATAGAGTCTTTCTTTTAAAATGTTAAATAATGTTCATACGCAAGACGTGATACGTTACATAAGAAGACTCCCATGATGATGTTGTTGAAGAGAAGGGCCGGTCTTTGCAGTATAGTTGGTTCGTCAGGTGTGGCTTACAAATGACAGACGTTTCCCCAGTAATGTTTACAGCTGGGCTGGCGTCCTGTAACAGCTGGGCTGGTCCTATAACAGCTGAGCTGATGTCCTATAACAGCTGGGCTGGTGTCCTATAACAGCTGGGCTGGTGTCCTATAACAGCTGGGCTGGTGTCCTATAACTCCCACGATGGATCCGACGCTTCGCACACACAACGGTACTACGGATTTTATTACTCGCAAAATTAATATAGAGCTTATGACCAAGTAATATCTCAGGTGACAGTGAGTTTAATTTAATAACGGTATACTGAGCTTATACCTCTCCGGCTTCTTCAAGTGTTCTCGCGAATACCAAGGTCTACCGCGATCAGCAGACCACCCTATGAGGAAATCTTGCACTAGCACGGAAACGTCTTGATGGAACTATTGCGTAACAATTAATGATACTGTCACTGCGGAAAATCTCGCACAGTGATACAGTTACACTCACTTCTTACACACGTAATACTACAATATTAATATCGTGTGTAACGAGATAATATCAACTGTTATGCGTCACACGCGTTACTAACCCCGAAAAGTCTTAACAGATCCTTGCAAGCGGTAGAATCTTGTACAAGGATTGTATGTACCGTTCGCGGTAGCAGCAGTGAAGAACTGCATGTAATTTTACGCACAATGCGTTAAAACAATAATGTGTGCAGATGTACTACACACACAGTTCTGAGCCTTCCCGTTTCACTAACGACGAATAGTCTTTACAACACCTTGCAAGCGGTAGAATCTTATACAAGGAGTGCACGACCCGTTCGCGGTAGATGGCGTAGAAGAACTGTCGTATTTATACGCGCAATGCGTTAAAACAATATTGTGTGCAGATGTACTACACACACAGTTCTGAGTCTTCCCGTTTCACTATCGACGAATAGTCTTTACAACACCTTGCAAGCGGTAGAATCTTGTACAAGGAGTGCACGTCCCGTTCACGGTAGATGGCGTAGAAGAACTGTCGTAATTATACGCGCAATGCGTTAAAACAATACTGTGTGCAGGTGTACTACACACACAGTTCTGAGCCTTCCCGTTTCACTAACAACGAATAGTCTTTACAGCACCTTGCAAGCGGTAGAATTCTTGTACAAGGAGTGCACGACCCGTTCGCGGTAGATGGCGTAGAAGAACTACTTGTGTAACGACAGGCTTAAGAAAATTTCCAACCACCAGTCAGCATTCTATTGGTGGATGGAAGTCACATGGTCAGTATGTAGTGACAATGCACTTTTCATGCAGTAGAATGCATTTACTTTGTAACAGCATGCATAGCGGTAATCAGACTACCCGTATCTCATGCATAACTGCCTGCATACTAATATCATACATGAACGTAAACAATAGTCCGACAGGTATAGGGATTGTAGCGATACATATGTCTAAGTTCAGTTAATGTCAACACAACGAAATACTTCACGCACCGCCCGGGAAACGTTTACCACTCGCGCACGCGCGCACATTTCCACAAACACAGTACATGAATAACCATAAATAATAATGCACATTTTTACTAAACTAAACCCTTAACCTTACTAAATACAATTGATAACAACCAAACTTAACCATCTACCAATATAATATGAATGTCCATTGTCTGTGTAATATATGAACTTGCCCCGCCTATCATGATCCTGTGATTCGTTGCAATATATATATATGTTACATTTATATCTAAAATTATATATTATATTATATTCATTTTAAATATATATATTGTAACGTCACAGAACGTTCCATAAAGGAAATCATTTACATAGCAATTTATCATAAGAGGAAAGTGAGGTGGACAGTATCGAACCCAAGTAGCCCTAAAAAATTTTGTAATATTGTCTAATAATTATTACTACTAACATGAAAAAACGACCAGACTGTGACTAAGACACAAACCCCATATATATTATTAAAGTGAATAACAGTGAAAAAACCATAAGATACTATGAGAGAGACAAATAATATCAGGATCAACCAAAATGAAGTCATTAATTATTGAGTTTAGTAACTCTGAATAGAGTATAAAGAACTATTTATTGTGAATGAATGGACATGATCCATTATTATATTATGTAATGTAAATAAAATAAATGTATTAAATGACTTAAATACATTATTAGAAAGAATCTAAGTTAAAATAAAAATTATATAATTGTTATGACAAAAAATATTAATGTGTTGGATTTGAGACCAAACACTCAGATTTCATGTAAAAATTAATTATTATCAAATTGAAATAAACACTATATGTAATTGTTAAGCAGACAAAAATGAACAATTTATCTTAGATAAAGAAAGCTGTCAAATGAATAAAAGTCAGTCAAAATAGCCAAGAACAGTATTAACTAAAAACATGTGGTAGGCATATAATATTGTGTGATTTATGGATTTAATGTTGCCAAAATGCAACCAAATTGCATTAGAAAGTTGAAAAATAATATAAAGCGACTATACTAATACATATGACTAACTTTAACATTGTAATAGTCGAGTTAGCAAAATATTTACCTATACCATGTATGGCTGGGGCCAATCAACCAGTACAAAAAATAGTCATATCTGGCTAAATATTTACAAAATGTTGGCAAAAATAAAAGAGAATGGTACAATACTTCAGTATACCTTAAAAACGAACAAACTCAGTTGAAAATAAGATCAATTATGAAAGAATTTAACTTATAAGAGTGAGATTTGTCACACTATGAAAAAGGACATCTCAGACCAACCAATATGATGGTATGTTATCCTGTAATAAAGATAATATGTGTAAAGAGTAACCAGGTATCACAAAAGACAGACAATATAATAAGCTCTGAGTGTACACTAGTGAAATACTACATATGTTAAAGAAAGAGACTAATTATTGTGTCATAACATTGACAACAACATAGGCCATGGGCATGGGCCATGTAAAATTGAATTATATCTATGTATTATATATGTTAAAATTTGTTTGTTTTGTTATAGGAAGATAGTAATGTTATGTGTTCATGTTATGGAAGAAACATAATAGTTTCACAACAATTTTTTGTTCTAAAAAATTAAATTTCAATGACAACAACCCAAGGTGAGAGTTGTATATTGTGTTACTTATTAGAGTTAATTTATTTAAAAACCAATCATAATTAGTATCACTAGATTCAGTTGAAAACAGAGAATCTAAATGTAATAATGGCATGCAAATTGTGAGTACTAATGTAAAACTGTTTGACAAATACCAGAGTAATTTTTGAAATATCCTTAGTGTGAAGAATAAGAAATTTGTTCTAAAAGCTTCGACGGAAATTAAATTTGTTCCATGACATTCCATTTCGTTATTCTCGAACAATCTAGAAGGAATTTTTACACAAATATACCGGAAGTCAATGAAAACAATCAGCCTGAATTAGTATAAAAGAGAGACCAAATTCGACCCAAAAACACTTGAAGCTTGAAATCCGGAACAGACGCATCACCCACGACACTGATCAACGCAGTCAAGGCGAAACCGAAGGCGAGAAATCGACACAAGACCCGAAGAAAGGCTTTTCCCGTACATTGACAAACAGACTGACTTAACCTCTACAAGAATCTACGCCAATGTGTTGCTGAAATAGAGCAGAAACACGGCACATTTTAATAGAAATCACGCAGCCAGAGCGTCAACGGCCCAGGAGGGACCGAAATTTTAAATAGAGAACCAATTCTGCTGTGTTCGCAAAGACAAACTAACTTGACAAAAAAACTCCCATAACGTATTACATACACAAAGCCTTTCTCGCTACTGCAAGGGTATCAGCGCTGTGACGGCCAATTTGGTAACCAACGCGAAACAGCTGACCTGTAAGCGGCGGGATCCGAGCGAAATTCTACTGCCAAACCGTTTCACAAAAAGTGCGGAAATTGTAAATGATCGCAATTTTGACTTAAACTAAATTCAGTCCACACATGAAGAGGCGAGATTGAAAAACTACCAGAGAGGAGTGTCCAGCGCGAGATTAATTAACCATTGGAACGTGAGTTATCAAAATTAAAGTCATTTTTTACCTGGTTACATTTTGTCACACAGTTGTACTACACATGCCACACACACCTTCAAATCACTTAATTTTTCTTGTAAAGCATTTTATTGATATGTCTTGGTAGTTCAAAGGAGTCATGTGCTGAGAGTAAAGATTTTCACGTATTAAACTCATGCTTTTCAACTGAGTAAAAAATTGAAAATACTAGCCGATACTTGATTGGAGAAATAAAATTGTCAATAATAATAATAACTTATGAATTTTTTTGTAACTCTGCAATTTTATAATTTTTTCATGAATGTTAGTCCTTCAGACGATTTGTTTTTTTTTTGTTTTTTTTTGAAGAATCATTAAACTTACCTTATTTTTTCAACAAAACTGACTTGTTTACATTTTTTCATAGAATTAAGAATTCAAAATTTTAATTTCTTTAATAATCACATTTCTTTCTTGGAACAAACGATTCCAAGTGGCGCCCACAAAAAACATAGTATTAAGTTGTGTTACAGGACTACATCACCGCAAAGGATCCAGTCACCGGTAAGTACCAAAAGTGCGCGGAGGTAACGCCCGACATTTTACAACACATAACAACCCATACACACTGTGCTATTTGTTATAACCTGACGACTCCAACGTGAGGTTGTTGAAGAAGGCTATACGACCACAAATACCAGTTGGAAAATAGATAGTAGGTTATAATATATACATTTATATATTCATAATATAGTGGACGAATTTAATTATAGTATAAAAAGTGCCATTGTTAATTTTTAAATGTTGCGTGTTTATAATTAAAGTTATAAACAACTAAACTAAACTAATTAAACTAACTAAACTAAACTAAACTTTAAACTAATTAAAGTTTAAACTAATTAAAGTTAGTGACTTCTGCTGGTGTCAGTCAGATTTTTCCACTGTACAACGCGACGATCCGTGCGACCGTCGGAACATTATATTATATGCTTTTAAATAATAAAAATCACCTGTACTTTCAGAAGCAACCAGGAGCTGAAGAAAGAATCCAGATCGCAGGAGTAATAGTGTACTCCTCTACCACAATGTTCTCTTACTACCTGCTTTGCCACTTTGGTAGTCTTGTCAAATTCGAGGTAAAGCTTACCAACACATATTACTTTGTTTTTTTATCTTATCTTTTACTTTCCGGTTCAACTCTGTAATCAACTTTGTATATGATAATGTATGTACGTTCGTCCGTACGTATGTATGGTAGGCCTACATATACTATTTATGACTATGTTTATCCTAAATAAATATTTCAGGTTTGTTTATCCTACACGTGTTTAAACAAGTTTATTCCCTTGCCTGTAATAGTACAGGTCATTTCATTAAGTTTAATCGTTTAAGAAAACAGTTGACAGATTTTTTCTACCAAATCTAAATTTTTCGCGTACTTTAAAAAAAACTAAAATTAAAGAGTAGTTAGGGGAAAGCATTTATTTTATTAATGATAGTCATGCAAAAATTATAATTATTCTGTTTTTATATAAAACTTCTAAAAACTTGTTAATCGCTTAGAAGTGATTAATCGCATTAACAAGAAATTATTTAAATGTTTAAACCCATTTTTGTAATTTTTTCATTATTACACAATTACACATTATTATATATAACACAATATAGTAATCGTCATCATATTTTGAATAGTTAGATTTAGTGAAATCTAGTAAAATTCAAGTAAAGTGTGACCCAGTTTTTCATAAAACCCATGTTTATTTAGGTTTTCTGCCTGAAGTAACAAACTGTTAATATAAAAAAGGAAACATAGGCGGAGTATACAAAAATAATTTCAATGTTGATCTGTGAATTACATAATCAGTTTTCGTTCACTAGGGCATTTCCGATGCTTAATTTTAAGGCAAGTCGTGGAAAACGTCAGGTATCTTTCTGCTAGTTACTAGACTGGACTTTTGAAATTTTAAGTTTTAAGATTTCAGTAGAAAGCAGCGCTCCCTATACTTACTTTATCATAAAATTCTGCATTCTGTAGCCGGTTATTGGCTAACCTGTGGGCTTCTATGGGGGTAACGCGCAAAATTTTATGGGCGACTAAAACATTCTTAGTCTCAGAATAAAAATAAGTTGATTTAAAATAAAATTTACTATTTAACCCCATTTTTTACTTTCTGACTTCCTACAAAAATTACATCCCATTATTCAAAATTAATGCTTTCGTGTACCTTATTCCTAGTACTTCCATTATTATATCAGCACTTCCATATTTTTTAATTAATAGAGATCTAAAACTCATTTCACTAGTACATTTATCTGCTCTATCATACACGTATTTTACTAAAAAATTAGTAACTTAGGTATTGAATCATTCATTTTCTATCAATTTTAAATTTATTTCTTGCTTTGCAGAGCGAAAGAGTGGCGGATCTAGGATATTTCAGTAACTGGTATAACTCGGAAAAGAAAGTTAGAAACAGTTTAAAGGTAATCTTTGAAAGAACTCAAAGTCCTCTGCTTATCACTGCCTATGGGTCACCAATGTTTGATGTTTCTAAGGAAACGTACCTTGCAGTAAGTGCCTATACTTATGTATTTTATTACAAAGTTCATCAGAAATCGCTTGACAGTAAGAGCTATAAACATATTTTTGTCAAGGCCCTAGCAGACTACATGAAGTTTATATACTAGGGTATATACACTGTTGGTATTCGGCGTAAGTTTCCTGAATATAGTTTTCCAATTAATCAATGAAATCATCTGAGGTTAGTATGACGACTGATAAAATCGGTTTCTATAGATTTTGGTTTTACCACAATACTCTTTGTGTGGGGGGGGGGATTTGGAGAGGAAGAGCGAGAGAGAGAATTTTCAATTTCCAAGGCTTTTTATCTCTTCTGCCATATAAGCGTAGTTTGAGTTTGATTATTTATTCTTCTTTACAGAATCTTCTAAAAACCTGGACGTTTCACCGATGTACACATTTTGCTTTGTAGAGTATAACATATTTATAAATTTTTACACACCTTATTCTTTGCCGTTACACAGAATGTTTTATTGTAATGTAAGAAAAATTTTTTGTCTTAATCTTTCACGCACTTTCATCTTTCTTCAAATTTGAACTCTCTTCAGGAATTCTTCCTCCTATACTTACACATTTCTCTATTACACGTTATTACACATTATTTCTATACTTACACATTATTCTCTATTACACATTTATTAACTCATTACCTCACTTTTTATCTTTTTCCTGTAGATCTGGAAACCTTTGCCTTATTTCACCCGTTTTCAGATTTCAAATAATTATGTTATTAAACACTGTTATCAAAGTAATGGTGCGCCTAGAGTCAGGCAACCAGCACAGTTATCTTGTTACGTTCAACACACCGCACGTCTCAACGTGGAATTTTCTCTCGGTTTCTACAGCTTTCGTGTATCTTCATTTGCCCCATAACTCTTCAGCGTATTCAACATTTCTGAACTCGCTTGCAAACGTTATTGCGTTATAATGCTGTTTCTCCCCACTGCAATAGAGATACACCGGGCCGCTGCACTTAATTGTGAGTTTAAATTCAGTATGAGTTATCTGACAGCAGCATTTAGTACAAACTATTAACTCTAAAGTGTGGACTTTTGTAATTGTTACAATAGTGTGCCTTGGAATAATTTGTAACTTAAAAGGTTTTTGTGCAACATTGCCTTAGTTTATTAAAATAATTCTGTTAGTAAAGCTGTGAGTAACGATTTCTCTGGTATTTAAATACTTATTCTCCTGTTATGACAACTGTAAAAAACTGGTACTTTGGGGATTGAAAAATAATTCGCTTAGCTTACGAGAGGATGTACTTTAATTATTCATTTGGTCTAAACTTAGTAGCAAATAATAATACTTTTTTGTTTGAAAGAGACGTAGAATATTTTTAGTTTTAATAAAATATGTAAAATTTAAAAAATAGTATAAACTACTTCAACCTGATTTCTACCACTACGTTTTTTTATTGCTTAACATTTATGTTATTACCATCACTTAACATTTTAATACGTGTATGTAACATAGCATTTCGTTCTACAAGAGATATTTGTATTTCTATGATATATAATGTACGATTTGTATGACAGTTGTATTACATTATATTTGTTATTATTTTTACAGGAAAATAACCCTTTTTAAAAATTTTAAATGTTTTAAATATTCTTTCTTAGACTTTGTTCTAGCGTCAATGGTGTAGGCACTCTGAACTTTAACACATACATTCTTCTTCTGTTACCGCAGAACTGTCTTCAGGAACTTTTCCATCCTTATTTATTAACTTCATTCTCTCATATTTTGGCTTTTCCCTCCATTTGTCATTTTAATTTTGATTGGTAATTAGGAAGGTAAGAAGTGATAGGTGTTTTAGGTCCAAGATTTCCAAACCTGTAAATCCGAACATGACGTCACTGTCAGCATATGTGTACTGTTGACACGTACGTTCGCATGAGACATTCTCCGACCTTTCTCATGACGGAAGAGTACATTATTAGTTTTTTTTCTACTAATATTACACTCCGTAGCTTTGCAGATCAAGTGCATGTAATCCTAGAGCATTTGTTTGGTTTTCAATTAAGGAAACTTGACAGTTCCTTTGTTCTGGAATACTCTCATAGTCTTATACATTATGATCCGTAGAATAATCGTAAGTATTCAAAAGTATGTGTTTGTGTGTGTGTGTGTGTGTGTGTGTGTGTGTGTGTGTGTGTGTGTGTGCACGCGCGCACTAACGAGCGTGTATGGTTGGCTTACCATTGTTTAAAAACATAACTTTTGTTGTTTTTCCATATGTTTCAGTTTATGAAGTCAATAGTATCATTCTACCTGACTTTGTCTCAGTTCAGCGACAAGTTCAATAAATAACATGATGCTAATATTGTGCACTTCATTTCACCGCGTTTGTCAATATATGGACTGCAGAGCACAGCTTCCGGTTACATGTACTTCACTCACTCACTGAAAAACTGCTGATTAAAAAAAATGAAGATAAACAAAGTACCTATTACTTTACGCTAAACTGAGTACACAGTCGAGTAACTTCACGAAACCATCAGCGTAACAGAAAACTACGTGACTGGAGGAAGTTGGAGAGTTTACACAAAGCACGAAATCAACAATCATTCATTAAAAAATAGTAATGACAGGTTTATACAAACAACAAGTGTCTATTTTTATAAAGTGTCTACTGGTTATAGTACACACTATAACCAATCCAATTATAGATTTTATTGCATCCTTTCTAACAAAGTAAATCGTGTTTTGATATATAAAGTATTTTCTGTCCTGGTTTGGGAAAACGTTTTAATACATTTTAGCTCACCTCACTGTGTTCACTGGAGTAAAACACGCTTACTTAAAAATAAAAGTAATATATTTTCATCTAATCATAAAAATATCTGAACCAGATACAACTTCAAAACAAACGTATAAATTCTATTCTATGATTATCTTTCAGGAGAAGAGCTAAGATGTCACAGATACACATATGAACTGCATTGTAACAGCTTACCATATACTATATCGAAATAGTTTGTAACAAATTAACCCGGTTAAAAGTCATTGTACTGTACATTATGTCATCAGTACATTGTACTGAGCAAATGATTGATGAAGGTAAGACATTAAGACTAAAAATAAAACAATTTATCACAGATGCTGAAACTCTTTTTAACAGATTACAACCAAACCATTTCCTTAAGTAAAACAAAAGTTATGGCTTTTTCTGAGGCAAATCATTTTAGCACAAAGATTGCTATACAAGACTCGCCAATAGAACAGTTTCCAGATTTCAAGTATCTAGGTGCAGCATTACATTTCAAGATGATAAGGGAGGTTGAAAGCAAAATTAGTCTCTTCCAATCACTTTGTGGATGTATTGTAAAACAAAGAAGACAGCAAGGAAAAAGACGCGATTGAAATATTATAATATAATGGCCATACCTCAACTACTGTATGGAAGTGAGACTTGGATTAGAAAGGCCAAAGATATATCTAGAATAGATGGAGCGGAAACGAGGTTCTTGAGGGCTGTAAAGGGTTGTACCATACAATCCATACGGTATAACTGAAAGCTTAAATGAGAAAATTTCCCGGTACAAAACGGAGTGGCGGTTACACGTAGAGAAAACGGATCCAACTAGATTTTCAAGAAGAGCTCTTGACTATCATCCAAAAGTAAAGAAAAGTGTGGGAAGAACCCGTAAACGATAGCTGGATGTGTTCCATTGAGACTGGAACAGGCTACTAGCCTAAGCTGTAAAGGATAACGACGACGACGACGACGGCTGAAACTCTCTGCAAATTATTAGCACGTAATATCACATGACACAGTAATAAAAAAATAAGAGTTTTAGCGATCTCATATTTGCAATAATTATACTAAAATATACATAACACAGTACCATTAATAAGCAGTACAGTGGTATTTGCACCTATTCTGAGGTGTGTCCTTCCTGATTCCACATTCCGCTAACAAGCCGATATCTGATCCACAAATTTTATAAAGTAATTGTGTCACTAAACATTAGTATTAAATAATTATATAAAACTAAAGTATCTTTTACTGCAAATACATTTATAGTATTAAATCGAAAAGAGAATTCAATTTTTGGTAGTATCCTCCTGTAAAATTTAAAGGGTTGTTTTTTAGAGATGCGTCTCACAATTGAATATATAGAAGCAGGAATAAAAGTGAAACAATATTAGATAAAAATGCAAGAGCAACTGACTAATAGTTACTGGTGTTTTATTACAATTAATTGGATTAGAGCAGACTCCTGATAGCGTTCCCTTGCTCACCTCAATACTATAACATTAACATCACAACACGATTTTTAATAAAAATTTACTGTATTTCATAAAAATATTGTATTTATGACCTTCAATATGAATTTAGTCTGATTAAGTGTATAATTTAGCATGCAAGTTTGCATGCATGTAATTGAGTGGTCGACCAAATGTAAAGGTGTGCAGCTACTGACGCGTATACAGTGCAAATGATATTGGAATATTAACCAATGACGACCTCCTACGAGACATATTTATATAATCCGATGATGAAGGATATGCTTTGAAATGCGTCATCTACATAGGAAGAAAGTCACTTCATCCTCTTCTTCTTCTTCTTCTTCTTCTTCTTCTTCTTCTTCTTCTTCTTCTTCTTCTTCTTCTTCTTCTTCTTCTTCTTCTTCTTCTTCTTCTTCTTCTTCTTCTTCTTCTTCTTCTTCTTCTTCATCTTTTTCTTCTTCTTTTCTCTAAGGATTAGGTTATACAAACTTGTTCCGCCAACCATCTCATTCTCTGACGACCCACGTCCCTTCTATCAATGGCTTTATAGTACAGTACCGCTTTCGGCAATCGATCCCTTGTCATCCTTTGCAAATGATAACATCATTGTTATCTGTAAGTTACAATAATTTCATTTATGTCATCTACTTTAAGTTCTGCTCTGATATCCTCATTTCTTATTCTATCTGGCGATGTATAATTTAAATTATTCGAAGAAACTGCATTTCAGCACTCTGAATCTTGCCGCATTACTTTTTTGTCATGACCCACGCCTCACTCGCGTATGTCAATGTGGGTATTAAAATTGTCTTATAAAATTTAATCCTTGTGATGTGTCTTGTTTTATTTCTAACATTTCTATAAATTGTACCACAAATATTCCTAAATTTATTTATCTTCTGTTTTATATTATTTTCAGATTTATAGGTTACAGCACATCCGAGATATTTAAAATGGCTCACTTGTTCTAAAGTGCTGTTATTTATAAGCATCTCAGTCCTTATTGGATATTTACCTTTAAAGGCCATGGTGTTAGTCTTTCTCACTGAAATTGCCAGTCAGTACTCTCTTGCAACTTATTGTAATTTAAACATAGCTCTTTTTAAAGCATCTTCATTTTCTTGAATGAGAACTATGTTACCTGCATATAGCAGGGAACCCATACGATTGATTTGTTAAGCTGTATTCCCGAAGTCACTCTGGTTTTCCATGCTGTCAACGTGTTGTCAATATATTTTCACAATTCCACGAATGTTAATTATCAGCTGGCCGTTCTGCGATACGCAATGTCTTGGTTTCTTAAAACAATATTTTTTTTTAATCTTGTTTAAGTATTTGCATATTAGCTGACTAAGTAGAACTTGTGTAGTAATGGTTAATCATGTAAACAACTGTACCCAAACAAACTTGGGTTTTTTAGCTCAGATGAGTGAATGAAGTCTACAAACGCAAAACGTATTAATTGAAATAGGCGCAAAAATGTGTTAAATGGAAAAAATAAAAGTGGAGTTCAGACGTACCGCGTAGTAACGAACTTTTGGCATCTTCACCAATTGGCGTCCAGCCAACTTAACGTTGACAGGATACCTTAAGATGCTCTCTCTACTCGACTCGAACACTGTTCCGTGTACAATACTGTGAAGATATGGCTTTGTTTTACTAACGTTAATCTTTCCCAGACGGCGGTTTTAAAGAATCTTGTAAATGTGAATCTGCCTCAGCTCAATTCGTGTATCTACAATATCAAAATACATTAGATTTCAGTGTATAATTTGCGTTGTACGCTTATGAAAACTAATTCTACTTTATGATTTTTGACCTGCGCAGGGCATAATATTGTTTACAATACGCGTAAAATTTTACAAGAATTATTTAAATAAAACACAATTTTTGTACATACTATTATTTAAATTTTGTACGCACTAAATTCCGAGAAATAAACATTCGTTTTTAAATTTAAAATTGGGCTGGCTGTTTAATATTTTCTACTTATTTATAAATGATTGCAGATTAAATTAAGGGAAGGCACGTTGTAAGTGCGACATGCAAATTAAGTGATACAGTTGTAAAACAATAGTAAAAATAAAAATTAAGAACATTGAAAAATGTATTAATATACTTTTAAAATTATTTAATGTTGAACTTATTTTTAAAAGCCTTGGTACTTACAATTATTTATTTTTCTATTAAATGAAACATTAAGGCATAGCTTTAGCAGTTTTTTGTAAAATGTCATGCAAAATATTCAAAATAAAGAACAGAAAAGATATACGAAGAATAATATTTTTGTCTACTTTTCCTAAAATAATTGCAATTATCCCCCATTGTTCATCACACAATACTTGGCACACGGTAAACAATAACGAGCAGTATGCGTTTTATATGCACATCTACACAAAACCAGAAAGAAAGACTCTTCGAACTCCAAACTGCTTAGAAAGTCAATAATCCTTCACAATAAGAGCAAATAAACGCGGCGCTGTAAGTTGAAGCCGGTCATAGTCACCACAACACTACATACACACAGGTAAGCTTTTGCGCATGCGCCTCACGCTACACTCTGCTGTGCAACAGCACGCACTGTATACGCCGAACAGGTCTGCTGTAAGGAGCAGCTGGCAAGTTGCATGTTTGAAGAAGGCAGATTAGAAAATAACACGTTATCCTCCATAATATTTATATAAATTATATACTAATAAGCTCCATGAGTTGCAGAAATTGTTCACTATTTTGAATGAAATACATTTATTTTAGGCATAGTATAATATTAAATAAAGTTTCAATTACCAGAAAAATTAAGAAAGCCCCGTAATTTTTAAAGTTACCATTTATTTTATTCCATTTTTGTTTTCTTGTTTTTTTTTAAATTACATTTATAAAACATTAGTCACTTAATAAATACTTATTATTCTAATCTACTACACTGGTGTTTTGTTTTGGTTAAAATTATTACCATAATCACTAAATCAGAAATAATGTAGCCCTAACTTTTAATTGTTATCTTAGGCTTTCACGACCAGCGTCAACTCTGTTAATATTAGGTTGACAATTCTCCGGCCTGTTAGGCTGTGGACCAATGCTGCCGCAAAAAGTTGACGTTACGGCCCCATCATTGGAGGCCATCTTCAAAGGGTTTCACGACCAGCGTCAACTCTGTTAATATTAGGTTGTGCCGGTATAATTCCGGCCGTCGAAAATTGTAGAATATTTAATGGTAAAATAACGCGAGACCAAGGGTCGGTTGAAGCGAACCTTGGACGGTACCGTTGGAGCGGCGCGCGCATTCGGTGAGCCTGTGGGGCTGTTGTCGCAGCGTAACAGCTGATTTCATTCACCGCCCGGCTCTCAGAGAATCAACCGACTCCGGAATCCGAACAGTTTACTGCGCAGTTATTTCTTCCACTCTTATGGCAGGCTGAAATTTACGAGACTCCCCGGTAAGGATCATAGCTCTTATTGTGTGTATCAGTAATAATATAAGCGATTAAATTTAATTAACAAAAGTATGCAGCAGTATGAGAAAGACGAATGCATGTGGGTGCGATCCGACAGTTTCTATATTAAAAAGATTACTTAATGTTCAGTATATAGCCCATGTTCTTTTTATTATTATTAGAATATTGTAAGAGTCACTGTAATTGTCATGGTCATTGTAATTTGTAGAACGTTAGATAAATTCTAAGCGAAGGTCAGTGCGTAGTCATGGAATCGTATTGGGCACATACATGCAGCAGATTGTCTGTGTGTTCTCTTTAATTAACTTTGCAGTAAAAAAAATTACTTGTGAGAACATCCTTAGAGGAAACATTATCAATATTGAAACATTATTATTAATGTGAGTGCCTTGAAGTTAATCATTTTTTGACAAATTGCAATTATTGTGTCGCCACGTGATAATCTAACCTGTTGCATTCTGTCGATGCGTGTTGAGAGCGTGCTAATGACTTTACTCTATGCCTTTTAATAAACTCTTTTATTTTTGGAATTAATCATTCCATGGCAGACTTTTTTTACTCTTTAAGCAGTTTGCAAAGACTTTATTACCGAAACTTGGTGCATTTTTTTTTTTTGAGTTGGTTGAAGGCCCGTTCTGAGGTTAATTACCTGTGAACTTGGGTGTACATTTTCAATGAACATCTTTTCTAAATTTTATGAATTAACAGGGTTCTCGCTTAAGCCGGAGATGTGGCCTTGCTGATTGAACTCCATCCTCATCAGCCATGAACCGTCAGAAATGCACCTGTTCGGAAAAGGAGTCGTGTGACTAATTCAACATGTAACGCTTGCTCAGCATAATTAAGGTGATATGCACTCTTTTATTATTTTGGTGGCCGGGCCTGCTGTGCTCCTGATTTACAGATTAAATCTTTCTGAAACCATGTCCCCACGTGGCCAGACAGTCTGCTATAGGGTGTCTGCTGAACATTCATTCTGAACATTAGGTGTTAATGTTAATGAACACTTTAATAACTTAACTTCATACACTAAGCACAATGCTTGTAATTGTGTGCGGCACTGGGGGAGCGTGCTAGAGATATTTTGTGCACTTAAACTTTTTCACATATTGCCTATAGTCATCACCATACTTACTACAAAATTATATCACATGCAGGCATTCTGTTCCGGCTGGAAAAGAATGGGGTTGATATTAATTTCATTTTGGGTTTAACAGGTAAGGGCTGGGGAGTTGTCGTTTTCTTTTTTGGCTGTTTTCGGGGGAATAAAAGGGGACATAGTTTTTGCCAGGTACATGTTGATACAGTTTAAGGCAGGTTGGATTCCTGTCACATAAGGTTAAGCACAAGCTGGCGCGCTCCCACATCTGCTAGGGCACAACAGTCCTTATTGTAAATTCATTTATATATATATATATATATATATATATATATATATATATAGCCAGTCGGGCTTTAATAGAAAAGAATTTTCACATTTTTTTTCTGGGCATATACTAATTAATTTTTTGTACTTTATAAAGGTCTATACTGATTAATTTTTTTACTTGTAAAGCATCTACTGATTAAATTTTTCTACTTGTAAAGCATATACTGATTAATTTTTTTTAACTTGTAAAGCATCTACTGATTAATTTTCCTACTTGTAAAGTATATACTGATTAATTTTTACTTGTAAAGCACACTCTGATTAATTTTTCTACCCTGTAAAGCATATACTGATACATGAATCCATCTGAATTTGTAAAACAAATTAACATTTTAGAACCGCAAAACTTGTGTGTTTGTGTGTGTAACGCAAGCTACGACAGGAAAATATGGGGTGATGTTACGGCTGTAATCAGGTTTTAACCGGATAAAAAAAAACTAATTAGTATGTTTTATACCTGTGATCAAAGACTCACCCAAATTATAAAGACACCATTACATTAAGGAATTTTTAATGAATATGGTGATATAAAAATTATTGAAAAATGTGCAATAATAAAGAGGTTGGGTAATTTAGTGGTAATTACTAGTGTAATTACATAGTAATTAATATGTGTGTTATATGTGAGTGACCAGGAAACAATTACGCAAACAATGATATCTCTCGTGCTACGAGTATGTTTACGAAATCGCGAAAATGAACCAAAAAGTGATTCGTAATTAAAAGGACACTTTACACGAAGTGACAATATCTAACAGGTCGAAAACAGTCCTGGACCTGTCAGATCGCCGTCCAGTATAAGTATAAATACCACCGGCAATTTTGGGGCGGGCGGAGACTCAAGAAATCTTCACACAAAGTCACGCTGCCGGTCTGCGTGACCGATCAGGACCACACACACCAAGACGTATGGAGAAACTCTAGACCATCACAAACAACAAACCGTAGAGACAGAGAACATAGAATCAGCATAATCATCATCATCATCATCAAATTCTCAGGATTCAGGACACACATACACGCAACGGTAACGGCAGATGTACGTAGGTGATGAATAAACAATTATATTTTTTTTGTTGGTGAAAAGAACTTTCAAATAGAAAATTATACATGAGCAATAAAGACTTAAAGTTTTAAATTTAAATAGTAGTTAAAGTAAATAGTTTAATCGAATAAGAAAATTTAAAAAATACTAATCTTCTGCTATATGTTAAAATCTGGGTGTGTCAGTAGAATTAAATAATAGGTTGAAAGTAAATGTTATTTTATTTTTGTTTATAGCAACAAGTAATTTTATTCTTGAGTTTAATATTATTTTTGTTTGTACATGAGTTGCTATTATTATTTAAACATTGGAGTAAAAGTCAGACACACTGAAACAAAAAGGGTTTAGATAATTTGTTTAACATGTCTGTTTAGCTAGTAAGATTATATGGTTATTTATTTTAATATGACGTGAACAGCAGAGAAAGTTATATGGTACTTTATGTAAACTTATAAAACAGAATAATTTATTCATCAAATATTTGAAATTTTAATATTTGAATATTTTCAATTAACATTAATAAGTCATAGAATGATTATTTTGAAATAGTTTTAATTAATAATTTTATGTCAACAACATCTCACTCCTCTTTGAAAATCATTTAATTAATGTACGACTACACATACTTGACTCGCGGCTTCCCCAGACCCCAGACCCCCTCGGTGGACGCCCCGATCCGACGAACGTCGGGGGGAGCTATGTACATATTTACAACGGCCTCCGAACGAACCTATCCGAGACAATGTATTCTCGGTAATGCCTTTTATTTATTTACAATATCTGAATATTTACAATCACTTATTTTAACATCCAAACTTCAATATTACACAACTTAAACATTATTATATTACATATTTAGAGGGTGGAAAGCTTATTACCGATAATACATTATTTATAATAGTCCTTTATACACTATGTTTCTTGTATGAGGAATGCCATCAAAACCCGGTCGGGAGGAACAAGTAAGTGAATATTTTTCGGAGATCTTACCTGGCTAAGCGCGACGTAAAGTTGCCCGTGGGTAAAAGGGTCGGACCGTAAATCTAATCCCACGAAATCTATGGTTTGCCCTTGACTTTGTGGATCGTTATCGCGTAACAAATTTGGAGGGGAAACTGCCGCCTGTACATTTCGATGGGACTATTTGGGAAAATCGGAAATTTAAAAGTTATTCTTCGGATACCAAAAAGCTCGTCAGAGCCTGTTCTTCGGCATGTGATAAGTCGACGAGTAATTGCGACGATAATTACTTTTGTGCCGTTGACTAAGCCGAGACCAAATTTAAATTTCGCGTCACCATGCAAACCGATCCTACCTCAATCCTGAGAATGTGTTCTGGAATTCCTTTTCCTTGAGCCTGATGTAATAGGGACTCATCAACATCTATTCCCGCTCCGTCCTCCTCGGCTACACTGTCGAAACTATATAAATTTTGAATTTCCCCGTCGAGCGCCTGTAATACTATACCGTTAATTTCTTTGACATTATTATTCAGAGTGCATATTACAACCCTTTTGCACATTCATCAGGCTTCTGTAAAATTTCTTTGGTGAAAACAAAGTCGATCAATTCGCTAAACGCTTAGTCACGTAGGATAGCTGTGGTAGTGCCACGAGTTTTTCCAAATTACGCCCTTCGCCGAGCTCGCGTTTTTCGGTGAAGTCGGAACCTATCTTCATCAAAAATTCTTCTTAATATCCTTCGCCCGTTAACCTATGGGCCGTTGTAAGCGTGAACGACTTAACTTTTTTCCAGATATAAGATCCGCGAACTGACGCACGAACGATACCGGCATTTGTCTTAGCGTTTTCTACTACCGGAGGAATTTGCCTGAAATCTCCCGAGAAATTATTATTTTACCGCCAAACAACTCATCCTTTTGCATCAGGTCTCTGAGAGACCGGTCCAATATTTCGATTAGTTTTTTATGCGCCATAGCCGCTTCATCGAAAAACAGTAAAGTCGCCTCTCGGATGAGTTCAGCTCTCTGTGTCCCGTTGGTTATCGACCAGCAACCGTCATCGCGTATATCTAGGGGTAATCTGAAAAGGCTATGTGCAGTCGTACCTCCGGTCAGATTTTGAGCGGCGATGCCGGAACTGGCTACGCATAAGACGACTTTATCTTGAGACCGCGCGAAAGCAGAAATAATTTTAAGAAGGAGCGTTTTTCCCGAACCGCCAGGACCGTCCAAGAAGAGAACTTTTTCATTTTTTTCGCCGCGCATGAGCAACGTAAAGTAATCAAAAACCCTAGATTGATCAGAAGAAAGCCGCGATTCCCATTCCTCGACAAAAGCGTTCTGAACTGAGACGCTATATTGACGTTTTTCGGGACCTAATTCCGTGGAATCATCTTCAACTACGGGAAGACCGGCCTCTAGAAGCGAAGATCCATGTCGGAGCGGACACTTATCTATGTGAATAAAACCTAACTTATACGCTCTTTCCTCATCTTCATGAAAATGTTCCAAAAAATCCTCGCATAAATTTGCTTTATATTTCTCCCACATTTCCGGCACCGGAGATCCTATCGCCGAGAGCATAACAAAAAATTGCCTCAATCTGTCGGCTTTCATGAAGCGTGCAGCCTCTTCAAGAGCGTCAAAGTATTCTTTTTTATCATCCGCGAGTCCCAATTCCCTAGCCGCCTGCTGGAACGTTTTGCAATCAGGGCCTCCGAGAGCTTACAAGTCCTCATACCCACGGCATGGATACCTGCATAGCAGCATTCTCAGATAATACTGCTCACCTCTGGTGGGAGCGACCCAAAAGAGTCTAGCGACACAATCACCCCTCTGTCTTCGCGTTATGAAATGTTTCCCGTCCGAATGCCGAACCGCATTAAGGGAGGATTTTGAACTGCTCGGGTGGATTCTGTACTGCTCGTAAAAATCTAAATAAGTGAGGTCATTCATTTCCGGAGTAGTAGATGTGCTGCGTGATGATCCTCGCTGTAGTCGTATAGTTGAAGTGAAGTGAAAAGTGTGATTTCAGAAAATTGAGTAACAAAGTAGCACGGGTTCCCCCTTTTTTACTTGTTTACTCTTCGGCTCCTGATCTCACACGCTCCGATGTGGAGGCAAGCCTTTATAAACGTAGGATCGGTGGTGGGGAGAATTGGTAGTGGGGGATGCGCAGTGATTGAAACAGTTCACACTGCGAACGACGAGAGGGGATAGGATGCACATTACACCGAAGATTATAGCATTGCGCATTTACGTCAATGCTGACGTCATATCGATTGCGTAACATTCTGACATAACAGGATGACTCATCGATTGCCCAATATTGCGCAATACCTTTCATTTTGTATTTCTACATTTAAATACATGGTGAATGGTACGTTTATTGCAGAAAACAACTGCTCAAAATAAGAAACTAATACCAGTCCCCCGCTGGGCAATAAAACAAACAAGAAACAATAAAGTTCTTCGTAAATTTCAAACAACCGATAATCGGTTTACATTTAGTCAGGCGAGCCGATTGGATTAAAATTACTCCCAGCTCGATAGTGCTAACCGTTCTCGAGATAGGCTCCCCTCTTATATCCGGTATGAAAATCGGTCAGACAAAATTCGTTTTTTCGGGCTTCCGGTTGCACAAAGCTTTGGTTTTATAATTTTCCCCAAGTTACTTCGGACGGTGAATAAAAAAAGGTCTCTTGCGTTTTTTTGCTCCGAGGCTTCCTTATATCCGGTATGAAAATCAGTCAGACGAAATTCGTTTTTTCGGGCTTCCGGTTGCACAAAGCTTTGGTTTTATAATTTTTCCCCAAGTTACTTCGGGCGGGGAATAAAAAAGGTCTCTTGTGTTTTTTCGCTCCGAGGCTCCTTATATCCAGTATGAAAATCAGTCAGACGAAATTCGTTTTTTCGGGCTTCCAGTTGCACAAAGCTTTGGTTTTATAATTTTTCCCCAAGTTACTTTGGACGGGGAATAAAAAAGGTCTCTTGTATTTTTTCTCTCCGAGGCTTCCTTATGGATTAGAATTTATGTCAGTCATTGAGTGACCTCTGGGGCTTTATATGTTATATATAAGACGCAACGAGAATAAAAAATCCTGCGACCTGCCCGGTGTAATACACTTCATAGTTGCGTTGAGTACATGGTAATGTATTTGTGTAATTTTTGAAATACGTGTAACGTTGTAATATGTATATATATAATTGTATAACAATAATAATATTTTTGATGTAATCGATTAGTGATCTGGTTTAAACAAGAAAAAATTGAAAGAAGTTAAGTATAAACTTGAAAATAGGACAAAATCATATGCTTACGTATTTTCGCCCCTCTTCCGGCGCCTGTTACACAAAAACGGTACTTCGTACACAAAACATGCATAGGATCTTGTTTTATGTAGACTTTTATGAGGTGCATTTTTTGTGATAAAAGTTGTCGAAAATCGAGTGGTTTTGCCTAAAATTGAAAAACAACTGAAAACCCCCGCTAAAAAGTGCTGTTTTTTGGGGGGCGCACCCCCTAGGGGAGAGAACTTTTTGTTGTTGCGTAGTATGGATGTTTCTGGAATTTCGGTGGGGTATAAATACAAGTATTCAGAGACGCTCAGTTTCAGTTTGTGTTGCGATTTATTGGAGTGCGGTTCGTAGTATTGTCGCGAAGTGTTATGTGTTTTAAAATTGTGCGGGACAACTTTAATACAATTGTGTGTAATATTAGTAGACATTTTTACTGCGTGTGAGCAATTTTTATTTGATTTGTTGTAAGAGACTATCTTGTTGATTGCAAACTGTTTAATTGTGATAATTAAAGCTGGTGATTAGTGACGTAATTGGTGGCTTGTATTTTGTTTGTACCATACAAGATCAAGTAAACCGTCTTAACAATATAATATCAACGACTTGAAGAAGTAATAATACAACATTGCAACATTACAAATTATTTACTGCATATCTGAATGGTACTCCACGTAAGTCTGGAATAAACTACCAGCTAGATCGTGGGATTTCTGTGTTCGTTACGTGAAATCCCTTTATGTTTCACAATAAAGAGGATATTGTAAGAAAAGATTTTGGAGGATATTGAAGATTTTGTGGCGTGGAATAAATACTAAAAAAACGTTGATTTATAAAAACAAATGCTTTAAGTACTATTAAAAATAAATATGTATTAAATGTCGCCTTTTAAAAGAAGCTGTTTTACAAATATTAGTCGTAGTATACAAATTATAAATTACACATAAATAATATACAAACAACAAAAACAAAAACACAGATATGAACGTATAAGTCACAAACATAAAACATACGTATAAAATCGATTATAAAAAATTTTAATTACTTGAGTGTGTGACATTAAAATATAGAATTTAAATCATTATTTTCAATGTTGTAAATCAAATATAAAGTACTATTTATATTTAGTACATACAAATGAAAACGTTTACTCGTAATCAAAAAATTTATTGATTTTAATAAAAAAAATGAATTTAAGTGTAACAATTAGTTAAACTGTAAACGTTAAGTTAATAATTTTAATAAATTTTAATTTTGATTAATTTTAATCAAAAATTGTTATTTACTTTAGTTTAATAAATACTATTATTACTTACCATTTTAATTAAATATAAAATGGTATTTAGCAACAGATATTAACATTACATACTTTAATCATTCTAATTATTTAAATTTCTGAATTTACACTATGTACAGTGATTTTTATTTATTTTTCTCTTACTTAGATCATCATTTAGTTTATTTACTGTCTTTTCTTCAAAATATAATGGTTTTTGATTTTTCACCTGCTTTCACTGCTGTCGAAGATATCGTTTTGTGTTTGTGTGAGTGTTTTGCTCCTTGATGATGTTGATGAGCTGATTCCCACTTAGAGTGATAGTTGTCAGTGTTCTGTTGCATGTTGATGATGATGGTCCTGGTGTTGCTTCGTCAATTATTGTAGTATGTTATGTTTACGGCTTGATGGTGTTGCTGATGATGAGTCTATGTCACTGAGCAAACAGCAAACAACAGCGCATTGAAATATCTGTCTCGTGAGATCTTAACACCAGGGTTTACTATATGATTCCATTTCCTTACTAAATCGTCGATATAAATGTTAAAAATAGTAGGTGATGTACTGCACTCTTGTCTAATACGATTATTGGCAGATATTTGTTGAGATATCCTACAATTATTAATAGCTATTTTTGTTCTCTTATACATCCATAGTACAGTTCTTATACGTTGTTGTGGGTATCCCCGCTCTTCTTGTTTCAAAATAATGAAGCTGCTTTTATTGTTACAAAAAATAATTGCTTTAGTCAGGTCAGTAGCAAAAAACCGAACAGTTGGCTTTGTTCCAATCATAAAGCACTATAGTGTTTTGTTTCCCTTAGCGGTCTTTTGATTATATTGTTACAACGGCTTATTTGATCGTCGTTTGGTACGGTAGAAAACAAAATACAATACACCAATAAAGTCACTAATCACCAGCTTTGTTATGCACAAATACAGTTTACAATCAACTTGTACAATAATCCGAGCAAAATTTGTAAAAACGCAATAGTAATGTCAGATAATATAACTACTATACAGAGATAATACAGAGTCCCGCACAACTATAACACTTCGCCACAATACTTCGAACCTCACTTGAATAAATTGCCATTTAAACTGAAACTAAGCGGCAGATGTCGTTGTTTAAATAGATAGTACAAGTGTTGTAGAATAACTCATAATACGAGTCAACACTACTCGAAAACGCTAAAGCTTAATTGATTGCGGCCTTGAACACAGTGCGCCGACCGGTATAGTCTGGAATAGCCTTGTTCTCACGTATGTTCTCACGTAGGCTTCCGCGGCCGGTGTCCATTATGTTTTTAAAATCTTCTTCCGGTATGGGCCGCGTCAAAATTGTCTTGTATGACAACGTTTCACTCATATTACAATGAGTATCCTCAGGTCTAAGTGACAAAAACGCCGGCAAGCGAACTCAGTTATATAGTGTAGAAGTGGCGGTGGGTGGTCCGGTAAGTGGACCCTGCCCTATGGGCGTTACGCTTTGTTCATTGTATTGCTGTCAGTCAACCAGCATCCAGTTAAACCAGAAAGTAAAGGGTACCATGTTGTACTAAGTGTGGCGGTTTCTCTGTTGAAATTATTCTTGTGTTTATTAATTTCTATTGCTACTAAGATCAATCTGTCATAATACCTATTACATGATCTTATTGCAGATGCGTTGTGGTCAGAACACTGTTTTAATGCCGTATTTCCTCAACATACTGCTAATTTTGTCTATCTTTTACGTACGGTAAAAATCCTTTGTGGTTACTATCGTCTGCTGTAGGTGTTTCTGAAGGTTTTTCGGTTTTCTTAAACGCTTTACATTTGGCGTCCCTGTTGTATCCGTTCCTGTCAAGAGCGTCAGTTAGGTGCTTTTTCTCCTCCAGGAAATGTTCGTAATCAGATACCCTCTTCGCTCTATGAAAAAGTGTGTTGAGAACGGCTTGCTTTTGTGCAGGGTGATGATGTAAAGTTGTATGAAGGCATCTATCAGTGTGGGTAGGTTTCCTGTACACTCGATGGCCTAGAGATCCGTCCGGTTTTTGTGATATTATGGAATAGGCTTGTTTGTTGACGCATGTTAAGTGACACGCAAACATTACAGCTGGGCTCTGCTGGGATAGCCGAGAAACATGTACAGTAGAACGTTCACTAATGGCATAACAATATATTATGTGAAGTTTTGTTATTGTTATTTTGTTGACTCTCTATCACGAGTTGATAGAGTATTATGTGAAGTTTTGTTATTGTTATTTTGTTGACTCTCTATCACGAGTTGATAGAGTATTATTTTTTACTTTACCTGTATTAGTTTATAATTAGCCTGAAGATGGCTGTCGATTGTTTGGGTGGCAAAAACGTGGCATTTGCATTTTTTATGTGATAGTAAAAGTCCATCAATTAAATTCAGATTCAAAGGTATTTTATCTGTCTGCATTAGATATCTTATCTACCTACAGTTTCAACTAATTTTATTAGACATTGATTGTTTTAACCGTGCTTTGTTTCGCAGAGCCAGGCAGTAGCGCAACTAGGATATTTCATTAATTGGTACGATTCTAATAAGAAAGTCAGGAACAGCATGAAGATAATCTTCGAAAGGACCCAAAGCCCTGTTCTTATCACAGCCTACGGATCACCAATGTTCGACGTTTCTAGAGAAACTTATATTGCTGTAAGTAAAATGCCTTTATACAGGTGTGGTTTAATAATCAAAGAGACAAATAGTTGTAGATGGAAGATGGTTTATTTAATCTGTATGACAATTTTTTTAATTATAAACATAATCGCCAGCAACATTAATACACTTGTCCAATCTCTGAATAACTTGTTTTGTGCCTGCTGCAAAGAAATCTTTATATTGATTCGGAGTCATTTTAGGACAATTTCTTTGACCTTGTCGTTGTTGTAAAACTTCGTACCACGTAAAGCCTCCTTCGGTAAAACAAATACATCAGAATCGGATGGATCCAAGTCTGGAGTGTCGGGAGAGTGGGGTATAGTTTGAAAAAGTCAATTTATTGATGGCGTCACGTGTTAAATGAGCTGTGTGGGTACATTTTCGTGAAGGAGAACGACCCCTTAGCGCGGAAATCCAGACGTTTCCTCATCACTGCCGGCTTTATTTTATTGCTAAGCATGTTATAGTAGCATGTACTGTTTACTGTTTGCTGATCCTCTTAAGCGGATATCCGCACTTCTTTTGTCCAATGCATTTTAAATGGGGGAAACGGGTTTACTTAGGTACAATTAATTAATGACCTATTAAACCTATGCATTTAAAGTTTTTATTATATATTAACTTATATATTTGTAACATAATGTACTAGTTTGAAACAATTTAAGAAAAATACCAATATAAAAAATAATTACTTTTTATAAATGTTTAGAAATACATTTTTTTATTTAAAAATATTAAAGGAATTTTTTAAAGGAAGAGATTAATTCTAGTACACATTGATGTAAACAATGGAGTTGGAAAACAATGTGTAATACTTTTTATTTTATTTTATTATGGCCACATTAATGTAGATAACCTCATAAAAATATGTATTTTTTTAATAAAGATGAAATGGAGAATTTTTTGTGACAATAAAAATAAATTCGATTTTTTGACTGAAAAACCGCTGATCACAAAAAACAAGCCTTCAGGATCCCAAAAGATCTACACGTCCAGAACGGCGCACGTTAGTCATTAAAGTCTGACAATTTGTAAACTGCTCTACTCACTTATAAAAATGTATGCGGTTTATACAGCTTTTTCTGTACTGTTTAATAATTCAAAGTAAATTTCAGTTGGTTTTTCACCTTCAGAAAGCAAAAAATAGATCATTCCACATTGTTCAACTAATTCCGAACCTTCAAGAAAATTCGCCATTGTTAAATGAAAATTTGAGGTTATAAACAATACAATTCTAATCAAACAGCTGATCACAACTCATCACAGGGATGCCAACTTACAGTTTTGAAACTATCGTATTCGCCCTACTAACCGTCTTTCCTCTACAGCTAATTGTCTCTTTAATTATTGAATGACCAGCGTATTTACCTCGTTACCTTTATGTTCTTACTAAATTAATTATTTAAGTTTATTAGTCTTTTGAATTAAAAAACCTTTTTCTTAACAAGAAAACATTTTTCTTAATGATCTGGGTTGAGACAACGATTATTATTTTATCTATTTTTATATATTTCCTAGCCAATTGTAACAATACACTTAAAGTATTATGTATCTTACTTTTATTTGCACTTTACTTTATGACCAGTTAACAGTATGTTTACAGTGCAATTTGCGAATTAAAAATTATAAATAAATAATATCTGAGTACGATTGTCAATTATTTTATTATTACAAATATTACAAAGGAAAACAACTTTGCACTTAGAGTATTAGTAAACTATCTGTATAAAAACAAGTAATAGTTGTGAATAGTCATTTATAAGATAAAACCTAAACCACAATGATCACTATTTTATGAATAATGCTTTATAAAATAATATAAACCTAATCTAACTGCTTTCTATTTTAAAATTGCTGAAAGTCTGAATTTATAAGCACAATTTAAATATATTTTTAATTTCTATATTTTAATTTAATATAATTTCTCGTCATACAATCTAATAACCATGACACAAAGATACAGCGGTTTCAATACTCGATAGGTACACATAACGTACAATTCTTAATATGAATAACATATCTGTCGGCATCCAGGTCACTTATAATGACAAATAATAAATAAATATATTTACCTTTTCCTGTCTCGTGACCACATGTATTAACGCAATGATATTATTTACGCGTTTCGATACTATGTATCGTCATCAGAATATATATTAAAATATAATCACTCAAAGAGGTCGTTAAAATTTAAAACATTAAAATCACAATATCGAAACCAAATAAGTATTTATACGAAGCGAGTGCGCACTCGACGAAAGTCGGCCGGACACTGAATGATATCAGTTACAGATAAATTTTAGTGCTGTGTCATATAATGGATTCGACTTGAAATGCAAGTGGTCGTTTAATATGAAATTGCAGTAGTGTTTGTCATTATGTGCTCTATATATTTCAAATTCCTCACGTGCATTTAAATAAGTGCCTTTACCACAGACATGTGAGGGTTTCAAATTAGTGTCAAAGCTTGTATAATTATGGTTCTCCTGTATAAGATGACGAGCATAGTTAGACTTTATACAAGATTGTGTTGTCAAGTCTTTTACATTATGCTTTGGAGTGTGCTCACGAAACGTTTATAAAAACCTCTCCCTGTATGACCGATATAAAAGCATTCACAGTCATTACAAGAAAGCTTATAAACACCTGTTTTCATTTCCAAAGGTGTACTGGTCCTATTACAAAGTCTATTAAACAGATTGTTACTGGTTTTAAATGTTACAGTTCTATTGTTACTATTTAATACTTTTGATAAAATTTTGGGCATAATACTGGTGTAGGCTGTTGAAATAAAGGTTGGTTCCTTATCTTGTATCACTCGTGGTTTTGACAATATACACTAATATATTATAAAATTCTTAACAAATTTTAAAATAAATAATACTAAAATTTTATAGCATGGTAGCTGTTTTAACCTTATTCATATGGATCTAGACATTGTAAAGGCTGACGAGGTGAATTGAAGCAACGGAATCGAGATTTCAATGAACTCTGGCTGGGTTTAAAAGGAAATAGATGATGAGAAATGAACGCTGAAATCAGAGAAATGGGAGTAAGGCGTATTTCCGACAGAATAGAGGAATGTATAGCAACGCAATTGGATCATATGTCAAGGGTGTCGGGAAACCTAGTCACTAAATTATTAAGATATAGGCCACAAAGAAGATGCGCTGGCCGTCCTCGGAAAGAACGGACAGGTCTGTTGCAGTTTGTTTGAAATTGACTAACCCAAAATCTTGAATGTGGAGATGATGATGTAGACGTCAACGACACGATGACGATTATAGTGAAGATAACGATGATGCTGATAGGAAATTACGCTTTTATAAAACGTGCATCGATACGTTTTTTTAGAGTGTGTTGAACAGTAGTCTTTACTCGCAGAGTACATAATTATATTTACGATACCGTTATTATTTTTACTTCGTAAAATTAATTTCAGGAGTAGCCATAAAAATAATATTTTCTTCGTTACTTGTTTTGTTCATGTATTTTATATAATGAACAGAAACAAAATAAATCAATTATAACCAAATCGTGTGTTACCAAATGTTACTAACACACAAGAAACCTAAACAATTTAATCTGTCCATTTGTATGTAACGTATTCTTGTGTGGTTATTGAAGTGTGAGTGCTCTTGTGTTTACACATTTTTATAAGATTAATCTTCTAACTAAACAAATTTTCTGTATTTTGTATGTTTCAGTTCGTGAAGTCCATGGTGTCATTTTACCTGACATTGTCTCAGTTCACCGATAAGTTCAGCAAATAACAAGAAATCTTTTTCTAACAGCTGAATTTGAAAGAGCTGGCAACGGTAACAACATTGCGAGATTCGTTATCATTGATTATTATTTATTTATTTGTCTTTGAATTAATAAATGTTGAAAGGTTCATAATCCTTTTACGAGTTCTTTGTCATTTCCTTTCTAACGGTACGTTTGTTAACCATCGTCAGTACACTCAACGGCCGTTTCACCAACTTGTACAAATTTTGTCAGTTGATGCTTGTAGAGCAAGAAAACACACAGTTATGATAATTGTTGATGTTGGAAACAAACTGACTAAACTCCGGGCTACTGGGCCGTGATCCACTCCTGTTGTTAGTAACAGGCCTTTCCGACTCTCCTCTGGAGGCCACCATCAGTGTGCTAACGATTCACGGCCTTCGTCAGTTAACCACAGTACTGTGGCAAAAGATGAAACATCATATTCTTTTGCCACAGTACTGTGGCTAACCGACAAAGACCGCGAGAGGTAGCGAATCGTTAGCACACTGATGGTGGCCTCCAGAGGAGAGGGCGAAACGTCTGTCAGTAACAACAGGAGTGGATCACGGCCCAGTAGCCCGGAGTTTAGTCAGTTTGTTTCCTGGATTATTGATGCCGCCCGTGAAAGCCTTAGGTACAGAATATTGATGTTGCTTTTGGTTTGCTTATGCAATCGCTTATTACGTCTGTTAACTGTTACACAAGCTTAACTAATCACTTTAAATTTACATATAAGCGGATACAGTGTTTTCCAATACATTTTTTACATTTTTCCCGTTTTCTTATTAAAGGGAGTGATCTAATAACTTTTAAAAAATACTTAAAACTGACTTTATGTATTTTCATATATTGGGCTTTTAATGACAATTCCTTTTTGCAAAATAAATGTTACACTAAAAGAATTAATTGTAACATTAAAAAAATTTTTGACCCTGAAAAAACAATTACTTTACGCATATAATTATACTTTATTCATAATCCACGAATAAATTGACATACCTGACAAGTATACATTGATATACTTGACATTGAACATATAAACAAGAATGTGACTACTAACAGAATTTCAAGGTTAGCCATCAATGTTTAAGGTAACCTAAATGCTGGATAACCTCAAGTTAACTTCTTAACGGAGTGTTATTCACGTTTGGCCAATTAACTTGAGACAATTTAAAATATTTTTGTGAACGATACAACAAAAAATATCTTCTCCGTAAATAAAACTATATAAATTATATGAAAAATAACTTGTTACTACTTTTTTTCTAGTAACCAAGAGGAAATTGTGGACACATAACTATTGATAAAAGAATTTGAATACAGGCTGTCTGGCCGTGGTCGATCGCTTTGTTCTGTCATTTTCTAAACGTTGCTTTTACCTCGGTTAGGGGTAAGTTTGGTTCACCACCCTTTCGTCGAACTTTTTAAACTTTTTTGTACTGAAAAAGGCCTCCGATGGGTGGCCAAAACGTTTAAACAATGACTGAACAAAGCAATCGACCACGGCCAAACAGTGCGGATATAATATTGTTAAAATTCCTTCCCGGGCTGTCTGAACGTGGTCCAATGTTTTCTGCAAACCAGACGTTTCGGCAGTGCCGTCGACTGCCATCTTCAGTGTAAATCGAGTACGCTAATGTATACCACCTCACGTTACCGTACTCGATTTTCACTGATGCTGGCAGTCGATGGTACTGCCGAAACGTCTGGTTTTGTAGAAAACATTGGACCACGGCCAAACAGCCCGGGAAGGAATTTTAACAACAATGACTCCGGCCGTGTAAGCCACAAACACAGTCCGGATATAAATTATTTTATTATTGACTCCGACCTTGATACCCTACATAATAACTATAGAATTAATAAATATCTAAAATTTAAGTCATGAAACTACAAAGGTGACGTGTTACATAAAAAACACAAATAAAATAAACAATTCTAGAAAACTGGCACACGTTATCTCCCACCTTCTGTAAACGGTAATAGTGTTAAATGGTTTGTACGCTCCTTTTAACTTTGCCTTACTAAGTAAGTGTTTGTAAATATTTGCAGGAAATGAAATTAATTAGTCAACTCGTTTTGTCAGAGAAATGGATAAAAAATTCATCAAATGAGTACTACAGGTCCTAAATGAACATTTCAAAATAGCAGGGTCCTCACCCGCGTTGGTGAACACAGCCGCTGTTGTCGCTTGAGGCAGCTGGAGAAGTCTGCGGTTGCCGAGCATGCACTATCCAACGCTGACCATCGCGTTCTCTTCGAGGAGGCCAAGATCTTTTCCTCGGTAAGTGCCTAATACCCTCGGCTGCACATGGAGTCATAGAGATCTTCAAACATGGTTGTTCCGATATGAATCGAAGGGAAGAAAGCCTGCCATTAAATAGGATTTGGATGGTGTGCTCCCAAGTAAATCACGTAGCATTTGTTGCCGATTGTTTGATACTGTTTCCAGCTTAGATCGTACTGGTTTTAAAAGTTTATTACACTGGGCCTTCTCAGACGAAAATACATAGCCTCTACCTCAGTTCCAAAATTCAGATCCAAAATTGTTTCTGACACTGAAAATAGCCTCCGATAATGAGGGCAAAACGTCCGTCTTCCGTACAAACAATAGACCACGGCTTAAGAAGCCGGCAAATAATAATTCCAGTGATGACGCCGGTCTTGAAAGACTAAGAAACTCTATTTGCTCTATGGGGTTTGCAATTCAAGATTTACCACAAGTTTGGTTAAAGTTAGCGTACAAATGAGTTTACCGGTAGAGGCTATGGAGCGCTTGTAAACAACGTTCCAATCAGCGCATACTGCCTTAGGTTTACGTTTGTATGTAATAACGGACAGGTTTTAAGTTTTTAGTAATTTTTTTTTATTAGTTTACAAAATGGCAATAAAGTTGTAAATTAAAACTTATGAAAATATTGTTACATACTGATTGGAAAATCTAAAACAATTTGCACATCTCTATGAGATCCGAATAGCAAGCAAATGAGACTTTTTTTGTATCGGCCATCTAAGGACCACATGCTAATTTCAATTCTTTATTATTTGTCCTTTTATTTTTCTTCAATATTCTTTCATCTTTTCACTGTGTCTCTTCTTCCTGTCTTCAGTCCGCTTAGAGCCTGCGTTTTTCTCTCTCCTACCCTGGACTCCTTCCATTTTAACACTTTTGCCCGAAAAACTTCTCTTGCAATTGCTTCTTCTGTGTGTATATTAATTTTTTTCTAAATCCTTTTGGACTTCTATATCCAACTTGATGTCGACTTCTTCCCACAGATACTTGAAGATCTGGTTTGTTAACCTATTGTCCTCTATTCTATATAAATGTCCAAAACCTAATAGTCTCCTTTTTCTCATTGTTTCTGTTATATTTTCTATACTTTGATATATTTCATCATTACTTCTTAATTTTCAACCTTCTAAAGTATTTTGTTGGGCCTAGTATTTTCCTAATAATTCGTCTTTCCAATATTTCTAGCTTGTCTAAATTATAATTCAATGGTAGACATTCACTTGCATATAGGCATTCTGGCTTCACTACTCTACTGTAATGCCTTATTTTCGCATTTTTAGATATGCACTTTTATTGTAAATATCTTTAGTTATAACATATTCCCTTTCCATCTTATGAACAAATGACATTTTAATATAGATAGAATTCAGATAGATGCGAATCCTCAGAGCAAGCAACTAAGCAGTGTTTAACACAAAGAAAATCAAAAAGTAAATAAATTATTACGTAAACAACATTATTGTTATCACCAAAACTGTTTCACATGCCTTCTTATGTCACATCTTTTTAAAATCGACGTCGTATTTGTCGCTTATTTCCAGTTAAAATAATACTGATGAATTGATTTGATCGACATTAATATTACTTCGCTTCCAGTTCTGTGCGCTGTTTCAACAGCTGACTGACTGCTCAGCACCCAAGGCAATCACTACAAAAAATGCTTCCGTGCAATAACTATGAGTTGACCATAATGTCATAAATCTTAGCATTTATTAAGGATTTCATAACTACGCTTTCGTTATCTAGTCTTTCTTTTACATTAGACTACAGTTAAAAATACTCAAACTTATCACAGTATAACCCTACGAGTACGACTGTTTGTTAGTACCTACATAGGATGCTAAACCGCACAGTACATTGTTCTCATAGACGCAAAAAGCAAGCACTCTTTAGTAGTGCTTTAAGCAACTAGGAGCACTAGCAGTGTACCGGCTCGGTGAAAATGCATTCAGTCACATGTTTCTTGTCTTGTGAAAAAGAATTACTGGGGGCTGTGAGACTACTGTACCTCGAGAAAGGGTTTGAGTTGCTAAACGCTACTTTTTTAATTCTTATACTAATAATTACACTTGATGAATAATTTTTCTCACAGCGATGCAAGAAAGTGCATATCTGAATATTCTTTAATGATTTTCTAGCATTGAAATTTTATGTGCATGGTTTATATTGTGCTTATAGTTGATCCTTGCTCTACCCATCAGGTCAGGGATCCCCACTGAATACAGAACTGTTTTCCAAGCCGTTGTGGAATAAATTACTGAAATGTGAGTATCTTAAACCGACTTGTAGGTAACTGTGGGTTGAATAAACATTCAAAGGCCTCTGTTTTACTCGTTAACAAGACATAACTTCCGAAAGTAGGATACAAATATGAGCCATCTCTGAATCACCAGACAACCAGCAACGTTTGCACGAACGTATTTCGCATAATCGCAAGACGGTTTAGCGTACCGCTGTTAAACATGTTCGTACACGTCAGTAGTTTTAATTAAGTTAATTATTTAACTCCACTACATGACTTAGCTGCCGCAAGGGGCGCTGTCATCCTGCTTTTGGTGACACAATGCAGCACAAACTATTTGCCTTCAGAACTATGCTAACGTTCCACAGACTAAACAACAACCCACTAGATGAAAAAACTACCAAGATAAATTAAACACAATAAAACGTACAAGCCAATGTATACAATAAAACAATAATTAATAAACTCCTACACAAAATAAAAAAACAAACACAGAAAACAAGGAATCTATAACACTAACATACATCAATAAATGCACTGAAAAAATTTGACAAAAATTTGCTAATCAATTTGACAAAGGTAATATTGGAACAAAATTATTTTACTTTCGATAACAAATATTATTTACAACGGGATGGGTTGGCGATGGGATCCCCATTATCAGGCATCCTGGCGGAAACTTCCGTTTACAAACAAAAATAAACCTTCCGATATATTTGACGGTACTGGTGTATATAGACTTAATAGTTCGGATTGCACACAGTTCTACATAAGACAAACGGGTCGTTCGTTCAAATTGCGTTATAAGGAACATATCCCAAGCTCCAAGTCAAGTGTAGGAAGATCTACATTTGCTGAACATTTAAGCTTACATGACCATAACATAAAGAGTACTGGTGATAATTTAGATATCTTACATAAATGTAAGAAATCACTAAGGCTAGACACTCTCGAACGGTTCGAGATATATAAAGCTATAAAGGAGGATTACAATCGCGTCCTAAATGAAAAATCAGTACATACAAATAATATTTTGTTTAATAGAATCGATCATATAGAACGAGAAATCGGCTATATCAGATCGATAAAATTGAACGAAGGTCAAGCCGGTATTGATTAGTTTTACCGTGGGAGCGTTCCTGTACAGGTTCGTGACGGCCGCATGTTATTTTTCATTCGTTATTTCGTTTTAATGTGTGTTTATTATTTATTATTTTTGTGCAATGTATGTGTTGTTTTTTATTATTTGACGAGATGGATATACATCGATAAATGAAGTTTTAACCTTAATCATATTGGATCTGATGATGACACCATTGGTGTCGAAACTCAAGTAATCCCGTAATTAGGATTCAGAGAAACGCTACAGAAGGTAATTAACCAATTTTATAGTCTCAACCGTTTCTGGAGGCAAATAAAATGTTTAAATTGGATGCCAGTCAGGTAAAAATCCCCTTTCAATATATGAATATTAGGTTAAAACTATTAAAAACAGCACTAAACATCAGATATAACAAAACATGTTTAGGTTTGCAAATCGTGCCGAGTTATGTCCAGATAAAAATAACATCCAAATCTTAGAGTGCTAAAGAAACTAAAGAAATAGCCATAAAATTATGGATCAAAAACGAAATAAAACAATTACATAGTGTAACGTAACAAAATAATGGTTACATAGAAATGATATAATACGTCGAATAAGAGTGTACCACAAACATATTTCATCGAACATGAGAAGAAAGAACAGAAGTATAAAAACCAAATGTGTATCTATATATGAATAATGTTAAAGCAAGCCAACGAAGAAGAAAGAAGAACCATAATAAAAGTATCATCAAGTAGAAAGGAGGAAAAGAGAAGATAAAGGATCAAATTAATACGTTAGCAATATAGGCCCAATAGATCATAATAGTGAGGGGACATATTAAATATTTATCATATTAGTGAGGGGATATATTAAATAGTTATCATAATAGTGAGTGGACATATAAAAGATTATCATAATAATGAGGAGATATATATAATAATTATCATAATAATGAGTGGACATGTTATAAATTAGCACTATAATGAGTGAACATGATGTATAGACAAATAAATGTGAATTGTGACAAATAACGACGAATATAATATAAATAATTGTATTATAAGTATGACAGGAGTTATCACAAATAGTGAGGAACCAAAAAATACCTTATAAGTGATAAGAAATTAAAGATGAAGAATAAGCAACTGAATAACCAGAAGAGGAAGTACGAAGAAGAAGAAGAAGAAGAAGAAATGTACCATGAAAAATGAAGAATATATATAACTAGAACAAGACACCAGCATTCCCAAAGTAAGGAAGGCACCACGACCAGAAAAGTGACAAAATAAGAATAATGACTACCAGATTAATAGTTATAAAACTATCTATCAAGGAAGGACATAATAAAACCAATATGATAAAAATCAAGTGTTGAAAACTTAGTAAGTAATCACAGACAATAATAGTGAATACCTTATATGAGTGCAACGATAATTAATATAATGTCACTACCCCAAATAAGCACCACAAACAATATAAGTAAAATGTTTATAACAAGGGAAGTGAAAAAGTGTTAACAAATGAAATCAATGATTATCAAGTAAAATACACAAACATTCAGTGTACGAATTGTAATCCAAGATTGTAACACAGACATACTTAGTAAGACCACCAATGTAATGGAACTTAAAAGAGAAATAATTGCTCAAAAAGACCAATGAAACAAACTATAAAATCCTTGATATGAAATACGCCTGAATGTCAGAGTAACACAGGACAAAATGTAAATAAATATAATAACTAATGTGTAGTAAACAAGACAATTTGTTGTAAAGAAACAAACCAATGTATACAAGCCAAGATGCAAACCAGAAAATGTGTAACATAAATAAGTAAAAAATCAAGTATTGTTGTATAAACATATAGTATAAAATGTGTACAAAGTGTGTAAAACATGGTAATAAACAATAGTAATAACATGTCATAATGACATTACAGTATTTAAGCAGAATGTTGAACAAAATAAGAAGCATATTGTTGTCAAATCAGTAACATATAACCTCATTTGAACAGGACCTACAACATAAAATCACACACAATAATTAGATAAAGTAATTGTTTAAAACAGAAACCAAATAAAACAAATGTATAAGACAGTGAATACCTTATAAGCTGAGGGGCATAACTATATAAGTCAAATTATTGATACTAACAATAGACAAATCAGACAAAATCCCAAGTGACTACAGTTTTTCACAAAAAACACTAATAAAACTTGTAAAGAGAGAGTAAAGAAGGTTACCAATAGTGAGAGGAATATCCAATTCAACTATGAGTATACCTAACAATCATTATATAAGTAAATTAATAACAATAAAATGATAAACCAATTAACTAGACCAGCAAGACTAGGTGTAAATAACCATTCTACTGCAATTTAAAGAAAGTTCAACTAACAAAAAGTTAGTAAGTACACTAGACAGACAATGTACAATGTCTGGGTACACTTTAATTAATAATAACACATGTAATACATACTAACAATAACTAAATAAGAGTGACAAAAAAACGAAACTATAGCAAAGGTATAAAAGGATGTTAAGTAACATTTAAATACCGAAAGGGTATAATAGAATAAGACATAATGGTAATATAAGCAAATACAAATGCTAGGACATATATGGCTTGCACGCCATGAATGCGTTTTGCTCAAACCATAAATATATTAATATTTTGTATTAAAAAATGGGAGATATGGACTCTAGACATTTAATTATAAATATTAGAATAAGATAACACCGAAATATAGTGGTAAAGATTTATTTTTTATTAAGAACCACTATAAGTGAATTGTGTGAAGTGAATTAAATTGTTAATGGACGGATTTGTAACTTGTTTGGACTTAAAAGAAAGACCCAAGTATCCGCAAAACAATGAGACTATTCATTTATTGATCAGACAAATAATAAGAAAATTATGTATGATATAAGGTTTTCTATCATTTCCGAATCGGAATGAACGCGTCACAGGAAACTCTCCGACCCAAACCCGACGCCAAAAAATAAATTTTTTAATGTCACTAAGGCGTTTGGGGTTGAGATTACAGACTTCTCCACCAATGAGATGACCTGATTTTACTAGACGCGAGAAGAAACTTCGACGAGGAGAATTAATTGTATTGCAACCATCACGGCAAGCGGAGCGCGCAGTAGTCAGCAAGAGAAATTTCAAATTTGTGCGCGTCACCCAGTAAATAGTTGTAAACTAACCTCAACAGAGGAGCTGATCCTTTACGTGTGACAGTGCGACGAGTGATAGTGAGAATTATTTAACATCGCCAGTGTATAATAAGGGCGATGAAAAGTGATAATTACAGGGATTACTATCTATTAACGATATTTAAAAATAAAATGAAATATAATAATTGCCAATTGGTAAACATTATATCGAACTACTCTAGTCAAGTACATGACTAAACTAGTAAATGATTGTACATTGACAGGCACAATGAGTAAAAGTTCTCGATTAATTAATTATGTTGTTTAATTAAAATATTTTAATATTTTTTAAGGAAAATAATAAGTGGAGTCAAAATAATATTAAATACTGTAAGCAACACGCATAAATATAGACGCTTACTTGACTACCATTACCGTTTAAATCAAGTTAATTGTAATATAACCTACGAGAACTATCACTGCCTTTAATAAACAATCCTATCATGCTAATATGTTTTGAATATAGTTTTAAGATTTAAATACTATGAAATAACTTATTTTAATAACTTACTCTGAACTATAGGTAGAGTTAACCTATAAAGAACAAACGTTTCCATGTCAACAAAGAGTCATATCGTAAATTAATAATTCTTTTTTAATAGACTCAGTAATAAGAATTTTTTCTATTTAATCAAATACATTCCATTGATAATAATTAAACAAATAATATCATTTTAATGTGTAGCGTTTATGAACATGTGTTACACATGCTTGAATAACTAGCGACTGTACACCAGTTGTACCATGATACGATAGTTTTGATATCGTATTTGAGGTTAAATATTTTTTAATTTTTGTTTTTTTTTTATTATTCTATATAAATTAATATTATTCATTATAAACATCTTTGTATCTTGTATCATGACAATTCAAAGAACTCATGAAATTTGGTAATAATAACCAAAATTAACCTAACAAGATTTACAATAATATTGTATATCGTATCAGTGTTACCAGCCCTGAGCTGAAGGATTCTCATAAAATAATTAACTTTTTTGTTGTTTTGAAAAAATTATTCATTGTTTTTAAAAGGAATTCAATTCAAATTAATTGATGTTAATAAAATCATAGTTATCTTACCTGTGAACCAAGCGTATTTATTTCTCTTAAAATAGGCACAAGTAAATTTCAGTCAAGGAGCAATTGTTTCCCAAGGTGGCAGCAATATTCTAGCGGCCAGTATTTAAATATTTAATTCAATATTAAATATACTTATCATTTTATTTAATGTCTGTATGTTCATGTCAAAGTGAAATATTTTGTGTATTATGTTATGACTTTCCAGTGATATAGAGCCTATTGAGAAGATTGAGGACGTTCACCGATGGTAAGTGGGGAGGTAAACACATCAAGAAGCATCAAGAGAACAGTTTTTACAGTCCTTTTAAACAACAAGCTCGAAATAATAATAATAACACGAAATCGTTTAAACAACATAAACATTATTAAATTAAATACATCATAAACATGCAACACCGTAATAGTTTTTACGTTACAACGTGGCGCCCAACGTGGGGCTTGAAGAGTATACCTTATCATACAGTAACAACACACCCCTCAACGTTGTTTTATTACAATAGTAAAAAGAACTTACTCAATACGATGCTCATGAAAAAACATCTCGAACTGTTACAGAGCTTGCATCTATCACAAGTCCACAGTGTAACATATTTGATAGAAAAACAAATAAACAAAACCATTATTAAGAAAAAGAAAACACAAAATAAAAAAATTTGTAACTTATTGAAAAAAACAGAACGACACACAAGAGAACAAAATAATAAGTCATCAGTTTTACCCTCGTGTTGTTAATCTTACCGGAATTAAATTCAACAATGAAGAAACCAACCTTTTGAAAACAAAGGCTTAAAGTACAATTTTAAAAACAATAGATTCAAACAATCACTCTGTAATGAAATTTTGAACGCTGAAACTGAAATAAATTCCATATCCGACGAAGAAACAAAAACAGTAATAGGACATGTAGTTGATAATAAAATAAAAAAAGTTATGAAGGCCGAAAATATAAAAAATACAAAAACTAGTTACAATAACGAAACAAGGGTATTTAATGAGATAAAGGCAAAATTAATAGACCATAACGCAATCGTCACCAAAGCGGATAAAGGTCAAACACTCGTAATTTAAACTCACGAGAATTATAAAAACAAGATACAGGAATTTATTAAAAATAATAACATTATTGAGATTCAGAGCGACCCCACTGTTAAATTTAATAATAACGTGAAATCAGTATTAAATAAAACCAAATACATCATAACGAACGAAGAGAAAAATTACTTAAAAATTATAGATCCCAAGGCACCTAGACTTAGGGGCCTTCCAAAAATACACAAAAATAATATGCCTGTCCGTCCTTTAGTAAATTTCATGTCTGCACTTTCATATAAAATTGCCAAAAAACTCGAAAAAATTTTCAGACAACATATAGTGTTCAATAAGAACTATAGTTTGAAAAACAGTTTAGAACTGGTCGAACTTACAAAAACAATTAAAATCGAACCGAGACACACCCTCGCTTCATTCGATATAGTCAATTTATACACAAACGTACCAATTAGTGAAACGCTGGAAATAGCAAAAAATTTATTACTCTCTAAATCCACATTAAATCATGAAACAGTCGATGAGCTAATCAATTTGACAAAGGTAATATTGGAACAAAATTATTTTACTTTCGATAACAAATATTATTTACAACGGGATGGATTGGCGATGGGATCCCCATTATCAGGCATCCTGGCGGAAATTTACTTAAACCACGTCGACACAAACGAAATATTATCAACTAAAAACAAACATTATAAAAAAATGTTATTTTACCGACGACATGTGGATGACATAATAATGATTTATAATGGCAATTGCAGGCAATTAGAGATGCTTAAAAAATATATGAATACTATTACAAATAGTTTGCAATTCACATTGTAATAATACAAATTCAATAACTCAGATGACAGGTGGTGTTTACTTGGTGTGGCTCTCGAGTCTTACTGGTCTGAAAGTCTTCCTTTAGTTTCACCGTTGACCCGTCCAAGTTTCAACGAATCCTGTTAATAATGTTAAGCTGTTGAAGATATATAGGTGTAGTATTACAAAATGTTAAAAAAAAATTTGCTTGTTGAAGAAATAAAAAAATAAATTGTGTTTAAAAAAAATTTTATAATTAAAAAAAATTCCTTTTTATCGTTTAATTAATTAAAATCAATTAATTAATTAAGTTTTGTAAAGTTTTGAAATGTGTCTCACTTCTCTATGAAATTTTATTAATGTTCTTGTATTTCTTAATAACTTCCAACCACTTATAATATTGTCTCCAGGGACAATCGGTATTTGTTTACTTTTTTGTTTTGGAGGTTATCTTCCTTCTGAGGTGGTAAAATTCTGGTAGTTTATTATTAAAATTATATTAATTGTAATTTGTTATAATTAAGAAAGAAATAACTATTTTGAGGTGAAAAGTATAAATGTTTTATTGAATAATTGATTAATAGACTCTTGTCGATTATAAATCGATTCTCAGGGTATCGAACAGTTAAAAGTTGTTGATATATAAAATTCAATAAGGTTCTTTAAACAGCTAGTTATGGTTAAAGTCAGAGAAATCGGGCCAATATTAAAAAAGTATAACGTTACAACAAGTAATTACTAATACTAAGTACATACATTGAATAGAAATTGTAATAAAATAATTTGTTGTCGAACCGTACAGCTTGGTGGAACCAGGAGGCGTTGCTCTGGTGATGACGACAAATATTGCAAATGGCTGCCGTGAAGTTGGTCAGAATTTCATTCGTATATGCGACGTTCCAAATAAGATATTTTCTTGTAGTATTCACGTCCTGCTGTCAGCAAATGTTCCTTCTGATGTTGTATAGTGTCTTGAGTGAAGTTTCTGTGTTGTATTTTGTATATCGGTGTATGTATAAGTTAGTTCACTTTATTGTCATTCGGCACTAAATTACGGTTATAGTGTATACTGTTTTCTGGTGTGTAATAGTGTCATTCGGTGTAGTTAGGTGCTGTTCAGTGTTATTTAGTCTTTAATAATTGTTTCTGTCACTATGTAGACGTTCCAAAATGGTTTTACTCGCCACTCGCGATTTTCAAAAAACGTGTCGTTCACTGACTCGCCATTACCGTACTTTTAGTTAGGTTAACTGGTTATAATTCGCTCGTCAAGTGCTCCGTACAAATACCAATAATCAACTCTCTATTTCCTCCACTTTCTACTAAAATCTTAGCCAATACAATATTATTCTTTACATTGTTCAAATATAATTTTGCATCCTGTGCATATTTTCAATTACATTATATAACTGCCTAAATTTTGGTTATTAATCAATTTTATTTGCTAGATGTAACTTAATTTAATCCTTCAGTTAATTCGGCGTATTTTAAGATTGAATAATGCCGTTTTATTATGTTTTTTTGTCTAAAATTGGTAATTTTACTTTCATTTTGTATTTAGTAAAAGTTCAGAATTAACTTCCTGTCATTATGCAAATTCTGCCACTTTTTAAGTTATATTTATTCTTGATAATCTCATATTGTATTAAAAGGTTTATATTCCTTCATTTTCTTGTAATTATTTGAATTGGTTCATTTTTAAAATATTATTTTGGAATATATGACTCCCCTCTCCAAATTTTTAACGTCTGTCATTTCCATTTTTATTTATCATTCTGGTGATAATTTTGTAAAATCTTTCTAAGTGGTATCTATAATTATATGGCTTCATCTCTGGTTTATTTTATATAAATCCTTTTAGTTTAAATACATTTAAGTGAGTAATTTCTCTGTTTTGATGAAGTTTGGTTTTCATTCTTTTGCCTAGATTTGTTAACAAGTTTTTTCTTACAAAATTTTTATACAAACAATAAATATAGTGTTATACCCTCTCTGACTTTTAAAACATGGTATTATAAACTAAACATTTTTTTAAATAACACAACAATAATTAGTATTGGTGTCAATACAATAAACAGTTAAACAAATAAGAAATATTTTCAAAGATGGTTGTCTTCAACCATTCAGACATTTTTTATAATCAACACTTATTACTAACTTAAAAATATTATTTACCAAAACCTTATAACTACATTCATATTTGCTATTTTATATATTAAGTTTAATTATTCAGTTTTTTAAACTGTCTTTTAAATATTGTATTGGGTAATTGTACCCTATCACTTGTATAATGAAATCTGTTTTTACTCATTGTATAGAACAAAAATGTCACTTCAAACAGATATATAGCCTGTTATTATTAAAGGTAACACATTCACATGGGACAAATTTTAAGTCACTGAAAGCTGTATGTTTGATTGTATACACAGTTTGTGGATGCCAAGGATGAAACATAAGGTTTATTTTTTATAATACCCAAACTAGCACTGGTTCACTTTACACTTTTTTGATGTTATTTCTAAATGGTTGTTTAGTCTCATTAACATCAATAAATTGGTTTGTGTGTTACAGGGAAGATTTGTTCCTTGGGTACTATATTACTGTTTCATCTTGGTTCACTGGCAACTCTTACTCTATACACTTTTCTCTCTTAATTTTATTGTACATGTGGTTACTGTCCAAGACTATTTCGTTATACTTTTATTATTTGTATTTTATTATTTATTTTGGGATATGGGGATATGGGTGTCCTTTATAAGAGCATTCCATTTTCCTCAGGATGCTGCCTTCTTCTTCTTTCTTCAAAGTTGTCTTCTTTTCTTCTGTCTTCTTGGACTGGTATCTTCTCCATCTTCTTCTTGATGCCATCGGGTTTCTTGGGATTTCTTCATCTTCTTCGTGTTTCTTGGGATTTCTTCATCTTCTTCTTAAGTTTCTCGAAATACATCACCTTTATTGGTGGATCTGGCCTTATTCAGGGTTTCTTTTTAATTTATTATATCCTCGTTGTGGGTTTAGTCATACTCTGTTGTTTCTTTGTTTACTTCTTACCTTCCTGGGTTATAATTTAAAAAACCTTGGGTTATTAGACTGGTTTTGGATGATTCATCACTAGTAACTTATTTTTATTTGAACTTATACTTTTTATATAACAATGATTGTTCTGCACAGTTGCTATGAATTAATTCTTTATATCAAACTTAATGTTTTTTTTTCGGATTTAAATGTTATAATCTTATTATTCTAATGATCAATGCCATTCATTATTATGCGTTTATCTGTCACGCTACAACATTAGAGACGGAAATGAATAATAAAATTAATTTTTTACATTTAACTATAACAAAAATAGATAATAAAATTAACTTTAATATTTACAGAAAACCAACAATCACAGATCATGCTATTCACGCTTCGTCTTATTATCCTATTTCACATTAAATGGCATTTTTCAATTGTATGATTCATAGATTGCTGGCATTGCCCCTATCTACGGAAGATTATAAAAATGAACTAGACATTATTAAACACATAACGACAGCCAATAAATATAAAAGTCACATAGTAGATAGAATAATTAATAAAAAGAAAATAGACCAAAAAATATTGATGTGTCCAAAGAAAAAGTAAAAAAATATATTGCAATAGAATATGGTGAAATTTTACATCATACTTTAAAAAACCAATTAAAAAAGCAAAATATTATTTTGGCTTCAAAGGCGAATAATAAGCTTGAGAAAAAACTTACGTTTACAAACAAAAGTAAACCTTCCGATATATTTGACGGTACTGGTGTATATAGACTTAATTGTTCGGATTGCACACAGTTCTACATAGGACAAACGGGTCGTTCGTTCAAATTACGTTATAAAGAACATATCCCAAGCTCCAAGTCAAATGTAGGAAGATCTACATTTGCTGAACATTTAAGCTTCATGACCATAACATAAAGAGTATTGGTGATAATTTAGATATCTTACATAAATGTAAGAAATCACTAAGGCTAGACACTCTCGAACGGTTCGAGATATATAAAGCTATAAAGGAGGATTACAATCGCGTCCTAAATGAAAAATCAGTACAAACAAATAATATTTTGTTTAATAGAATCGATCATATAGAACGAGAAATCGGCTATATCAGATCGATAAAATTGAACGAAGGTCAAGCCGGTATTGATTAGTTTTACCGTGGGAGCGTCCTGTACAGGTTCGTGACGGCCGCATGTTATTTTTCATTCGTTGTTATTTCGTTTTAATATGTGTTAATTATTTATTATTTTTGTCCAATGTATGTGTTGTTTTTTATTATTTGACGAGATGAATATACATCGAAAAATGAAGTTTTAACCTTAATCATATTGGATCTGATGATGACACCATTGGTGTCGAAACTCGAGTAATCACGTAATTAGGATTCAGAGAAACGCGACAGAAGGTAATTAACCTATTTTATAATCTCAACCGTTTCTGGAGGCAAATAAAATGTTTAAAACGATTTTATCCTACATTATAACTTGCAAAAACTCAAATTCACTGCCTTGTAAAACATGTCCAAAGTACTCCAACTTTCTTTTCTGAATAGTAAAAATTAGTTTCTTTTCATTGTCAACACTCCACAAGAACTCAATAGTAGTGCAATCTTTCCATCCCCGATATTCTGAAAAGACTTTGACGTATCCTAAACTCGAAGCTCAATTCTGTTCATGCTGTGTTTCATAGGCGTCCAAATCTCTTCTGCAACACAGAGCAAGACCAGAAATACATGACAACACACCCTACGAATCTTCAAATAAAAATTCAGGCTTGTGTCGTTGACCAAAGTTTTCGTTTCTATAAACGTTGTTCTTATCATTTCTGTTCCCTTATACACATCAACAGTACGATTCAAGGTTGATTCAAGGTTGTTCTAAATGCTGATACTTATTAA